>JBCFYV010005973.1:0-11784 GCA_039000515.1 Timema cristinae
GTCCAAGTTTCACGGGAATAACTTTATTGCACCTAGAAAAGTTTGATTACTTACCTTATGCATACGACTATTGAAATGTGAAAAGCTCTCCCCTTTTGTTTAAATATTATCAACACCTTTTTAAAAAAACCCCTTTTAATCTATAGAAAAATGTTTCAATTTAACAATAAACAAACAGGTCTGCTTTTTTTGTGGGCTCTCCCTCCCAAAATCCTACAGTTAAACGTCAACCTAATGTAGATTTTGTATCAATCTTAAAAGCAATCTTTTTGGTAGGTGGAGCAGATTTGTTTGATTTTTGAATATTTTTGGGTATTGTTGTCTATAAAAAGGGAGAAAAAATAACCCGACACCCTAGCTCAGTCGGGAACGTGTCTGTTTTGATCTTAGGATTCCGGGTTCGTTAAAGTCCCCATTCACTAGGCGATATTGAAGAAATCTTTGGAAAAATGATTTCTCTGAAACTGCCAGTGGATTGGTGTACTCATTAACAGGCGACTTACAAGAATTTGTTTTAAACCCGAGATTTTCCTCTATCTTTTTTCCATCAGTTCAAGGTAGACTTTGTAAATGGTCGGGTTTTAGGCCCAGTTCTAAACCCATTTCTTGTTTAAATTTACATTAGTTTCCCTTTTTGTTTTAATTAATATGTTAAAGTACTCAGAGTACTAAATGATAAATACTTTTTTTTAATTTTCCCCTTCTCTAGGCCTAATTTAATTTCTTTATTACTATCAAAGGTTTAAATTTTAAGAAAGTTGGGGGGTTTTTTGGTAATTTTAAGTTATGTAAATCATAACAAAGTTTTTAAACAAGCATGTTTTTAAAATTTCAAATTTTTAACTTCATTTTCAGGCCTTTAAAACTTTTTTTTCTTATGTTTTTCATTGTTCAAAGCTTTGTTGGGGGTATTTGATCATCCAAAATTTTTTACTTTTACTTTTCATTTTAAGATGGGGGAATGTATTTATAACGAACCCCGGGAAATGGGGGCGCACCCGTGGCTTGCAGTTGGGTTTTTAGGGGGAGGGGGGGTTTTTTGGGCGTATCTGGCCCAAACGTGCTTCGCTTTAGCGTCGGGGGTTTTGCATTTATGGAAAGGAAGCGTCGAGCCGGGACAGACGCGATCGGGAGACGGACTGTTAACACTAAAATGAGTAAACCTTAACAACTACCCTACCATTTAACCCGTAAGGAGGGGGAGAGGGAAAATTTAGCCCAGGTGGCTAAAAAGATGTCTTTATCAATTAACTAATTTGTTCTTCTAAATTAATTAGCCGATTACCAGTTGTAAAATTTTTTTTTTTTAAATTAAATTTAAATACTACACTTTTTCATTGTTTTTTTTCGGTTTAGTACCTCTACCCCCACCATTTTAAATTTTAAAAACCCCAATCTTACCCAAACAATGACTGCCGTGGGGACCCCCTAAGAAGAAGATGATCGAGAAGTGATGGGTACAAACTTTTGTAACGTGTGGGGAAAAACTACAAAAGATGCAGTTTCGTACCCCATTATTAAGTTTTTAAGGCAGTGCGTGAAGTTTTTTTAAAAATAAAAGGTTTTAGGGTTTTTTTAAAGGGTCCCATTTCTTGTTTCCCAATTTTTCCCTTTTTTAACTCCATTGGAATTGGCCATTTAATATAGAAAAATAAAAAAGTCATTTTAAAAAAATAAAACTGAAATATGAAATTCATTAAACTATTTTAAAAAACTTGCACTCACACAACCCACGTAGAAAAAACAACAGTCAGGGGACGCGGCAGTTGGGTAAAAGGCATTTTGGCCTAAAGGCATTTGGCCTAAAAATGAAACCAAAAGTATTTGGCCTAAAGGCGTTTGGCCCAAAGGCATTTGGCCTAAAAGGCATTTGGCCTAAAAGGCGTTTGGCCTAAAGGCATTTGGCCTAAAAGGCATTTGGCCTAAAAGGCATTTGGCCTAAAAGGCAGTTGGCCTAAAGTCATTTGGCCTAAAATGTAAATTTAAAATCTTCGGTTATCTTCGGAAAGTAAAAAGGTACTGTTAGTTGTTTCATCTGAATATAGATAGCACAACTGATGCAAGGTAGTTACAATATTTCTAAAAACATTGACAATATCCTACATACAACTAGATCAGTAGTTCACAAAACCCTATATCACCTTTTTTATATATAGATTTCCGATATTATTTCCTTGTTAATATATCTCACGGTCATAAAGTTAACGAAAATCCCATTCTCAGCATCGTTTACGCTGGGTAAAATTATATGCGTACATTCAAATTATGGGGACTTTTGACAACTTATTCCGAAAGGCAAAATGAAAGTGGAAACCAATATTCAACCCACCCACTTTAAATTTGTCTGAAGTGACGCCCGATTTTCGTTTAGCGCTACTGAGATATATATGAACATATTTTTTTTATCTATTGTATTAATAATTAATATATAAATAATAGTGACGCATTAAATAAATTTTGCCAGTAAATATTACAATGGTCATATATATATATATATATATATATATATATATATATAAACTTAAATTATGGTTTTGACTAAATCCTTAACTCTATTATTATTGTTAGAATTATTATAACTATTATTATATAAAATTAGTACAGTTATTTTTTTCAAACAGTGTAACTATTTTTATTACGGTGATAGAATTAACAACATGGGCTATGTTAACACAACAGGTCCTTTGTTTAAAAACTATATACTAATTTCCCTCCTAGTAATTTGCAAAGCATTCTCAGGAATTATTTCAACTTGTGAAAAAATACAAAAGATTTTATGGAATTGTCGTTGGTCTTTTTTTAAGTCTTCATAAAACGTAAAAATACAAAATGTGGTAGCCTTTACAGGATGATAACTTCCTAGGGCAAGAAAAACGTACGATGTAAGCAAGTGGACCTCCGAAATGCCAATGGCTGCAGCAGAGACCAGAGGGATAAATCTGACGAGCTTTGGTTGGTAAAAATATCTCACCGCTAGGATCGCTTGTGTTCTCCAACACCAAAAAGTGACACTCTTATAGCCTGGAGGCAAACAGACGTGACTCAAGTTGGCCCGCCACATTGCCGAAAAAAAAATCTTTTTTGTGTCTAATCATTTGTGCTCTATTTATGCTCATATGTGCCCGAACATGAACATTTGTGCTGTTAAACTGGACATTTAGAAAATATTTAATGTGGTGGGCTAACTTGAGCTCAAGCTAGCCCGCCACATATTGAAAAACACAACATAAACAAAATTTATTTAAGTCAATCCATTGTGTTCCATTTGTGCTCTTATGTGCCCGAAAATGAACATTTGTGCTTTAAAATTAGAAAATCTAGAGAACATTTAATGTGGCGGGCTAACTTGAACCTTCCCTATATCATAAACTGTAGAAAAATATAGTTCAAGCTGGCCAGCCACATTTTTAAATATCAATGTAACAAAATTCTGTATTTACTATTCGTTTGTTCTTAGTTTGTGCTCATATGTGCGCCAAAATTAACGTTAGGCTGTGAATCTAGGCCTTTTAGATAACATTTAATTAAGGCGATCCAACTAGAGCTCAAGCTAGCCCACCACTTTAACTGTTTTCTAGATTTTCTAATTATAGAGCACAAAACTCATTTTTGGGCACATATGAGCACAAACGAAAAACAAACGAATGGTTTAAAACAGAATTTTGTTACATTGATATTTAAAAATGTGGCGGGCCAGCTTGAATTCAATTTTTCTACAGGTTATGGTATAAGGAAGACTCAAGTTAGCCCGCCACATTAATTGTTCTTTAGATTTTCTAATTTTAAAGCACAAATGTTCATTTTCGGGCACATATGAGCACAAATGGAGCACAATGGATTGACTTAAATAAATTTTGTTATGTTGTTTTTTTAATATGTGGTGGGCTAGCTTGAGCTCAAGTTGGCCACCACATTAAATATTTTCTAAATTGGCCAGTTTCACAGCAGAATGTTAATGTTCGGGCACATATGAGCACAAATAGAGCACAAACGATTAGACAAAAAAGGTTTTTTTCAGCAATGTGCGGGCCAACTTGAGTTACATGGCAAACAGGCTAAATCTTCTCTTTCTCTCTTCTTCGTCGCACTCTACAAGAGACTTTGAAGGGTGGGATTAGGCAGCAGTCCTCTCCTCCTCCATTCCTAATAATACAAACGACCTTGAAGTAAACCATAACAAAAATGCATTATTCCCCGGCAACTTTCCTTTGGTTCTTTTTCAAACCCACTAACATAATTTGTTTTGAGTTATCCCGAGTTGTTGGCGGGTACCTCTGTCTTGCTTCATCCTTTGCTTTATATAGATTAAATAATGTATAGTTTTGTGTAAAGTTTAGTGATATCTAATTTTTTTTAAATATGTATTTCATCTTCATTTTGAAAGAAAGATTTTTACTATAAAATAATGAATCGAGGACAAAAATGTGCATACCGCGCCTGCTCAATTACACGGTGTGCTTAAGGTAATTTTTCCTAAATGGTTTCCCGTTTTTTCCACGCAAACGAGGGTACTTCTCATAATTTTATCTTCCTCATACCTACCTTCTAATTGCTATTAAATGTGGAAAGCATTGACTGGCGTGAAGATACAATGAAAAAACAACACTACTAGAGCTTACTCTATTTACTTGAAAAACATATTTTAGACAGTGAAAATACAGCATATTCAAATATAACAAATGTACATTTTTGTATAATTATAATTACATTTAAACTTTATTTAACATTTTTAAGATAAATACTATACTTACTATATTGACTTAATAATATAAAATGACAGACTCCTTTAACACACTGGCTCAAAAAGTATTCATTATTTAACATTATATATATAATCTAAACCTTTTTAAAAGGGTTTTGAACTAAAATTTAGTACCCTTTAATTAAATAAAAGCTAATGGATATACTTTTGATTTTTTCACTTGACGAGAAAAAGGGGCATTATAAGTTCATAAAAACCATTTTAATAACTATCATATTTTATAAATTAATTATATCTATGATAAAATGACCTCTCACTAAGCGTTTACTTAGAACCAGTGGCGCACTCAATGGGTGGAGTAAACGGGGCACCTTCCCCCATAACCCCTAATAATTTCAATACAAACATAGGTCTAAATTGTTTACTTTATAACTAAAACATTAGACACAGAAGATGAGTCGTATACATAGGCTCCTTTTTAAGACTTGGTTTAAGACTTTATATTCAAAACACACACATATTAAAAGTGCCACTTATATTCTCATTTGATAAAAGCACAACCATAGTAGCTTCCATACATTGTATACAAGAAAATGTATATAACTAGTTAGCCACCATTCTGGTAATTAAGTTCGTTTTAGTTTTTAAGTCTCTTAACACAAGATATGGGTTATTACACCGAAGACCTCGCTTATAGAGACTTCACTCGCACCCCACCCAATTTCGGTTAAAATTAATACTAAGTACTTCGAACTGACAAAGCTACCAGAGCGTGTTATTCAACACATTAACATATATTGACTTAGACCAGGGGTTCTCACATTTTAGACCGAAGGAGCCTTTGTACCAGAAAAATGAATGGCCGAACTCTCATAAAAATATTTACACTAGTATTATGATCATTCAATAAATACATTTAAATCTCACAAGTCTTTTATAATTTAATACATGAATGAATATAAAGAAGAACTACACTACACCCGACTTCCGCGTAACTCAAAAACAAGTTATATTTTGAGTGCGATGACTTATGAGACCAGGTAGCTTACAGCGTTAATACCAACGTACCAGTTTTTTATTTGTGTACAGAGGTGTAATTTTTTTTATCACGTAATATAGAATTATATTGCTAACAACACATAAACCGTACTAAATGTTGATTTCAATACACAGTCCGACACTTTATCTCAGTTGGTAGCGTGTTTGTATACTGAGCTAAAGGTCCCGGGTTCGATTCCCGGAATGTCCGAAAAACGTATCATTGGTTGACTGTGTTTTTCCCCTTTCACAATGATGAATTAACTGTCAGGGGGCTGGATGTTGTATTTGTTCTAGATTTAAGTTAGTTTGTCAGACTCTGAGGAAATAATCTACATTCTACGGTGTGTCTGTAACTAGTTTTATATCGAGTGTCACTCATTGAGCGTGAACTGGGAAAGAGGGAAGGGTTGATAGGGTGGGTATTACCAAATTTTTCTCCCCCCATCGAAATGTGCTTTCCTCCAGTTTGTTAAACTTCCCTCTGATATACTTGAATTTGAAGCTGAAAGATGGTTTGCATCAAACTTCAAAAAGATTCTAAAACAATCTATTATTATTTCTAAATGCTTAAGGGAGACCCCAAATAGCTTTTAGTGGCATTCCATTTTCAAATATTTTCCACTGGCTTGGAGTCAATCGCCTAAAAACTCCTTAAAAATAGTGTTTTTACAAACTACCTCTCCCAACACTAATAAAGCTTCGCCGATACTCTTGATAGTCATCACAATAAGTTTTTTTTCATTGTGACTTACTACCCGTTTGAGTTGTGCACATACATCAATTTACCCTAATGAACCAGGAATGAGGAATGTTACATTTTAGATTGAATGTACCTACATTTGCGTATATTGAGAGTGGGGTACCATTTTAGGGAAAAATACCCTTCTTACACTCAGCTGGGATTTGAACTTCAATCTTAGAGGACAACTTTATTTCCAGCTGAGGTGGGCGGGTGGGGGATATAGGTGGAGGACACACATATTATCTCCAACTTTGAGGGGGGCATATTTATTACCAACTTATATAACATAAATGTAGCTGAATCTAATATTACCCTTTAAATATATAGTTTGACACACTCAGTTGAACATTAATATAAATTCAAGATTTTCACTATACTACAAATTGGTTTATGAATAGGCCTACTTACAAGAGGGTTATTAAATTTATATTGAAAAGTTAACACATAATTTAAGGTAACACTTACCTCACCAAATACCTTAATTCTTTCATTAACTTGCGTACTATATACATTTGTTCATGTACTACAATAAATCTATGTTCTTGTACAAAACATATTTATGTGTGTCAAACAGCCACGTGATTTATTAAATTTAGAAATAATGTTTCTAAAGTATGTTTTAAGATGGCACGGATATCATAAAACTATATCCACCTTGCATGGGAGATTTCTCTTCCAGACTACTGTCCACATTAATGAAGCAAGATCGATTTGTTTAATAAGGTTATAAAATGCATATGTGAAATCTTGCAGTTAAGTAAACTATTTAAACAAATAATTAAATTCACTATAGAAGGGGACTTTTCCATAAAGTAAAACTATTGGGGGTGACATGTTTACCCGCCATGAAATCACTTACTATTTGTTTCGTAAATCTAATACAATGCCTAGATTCACGGGTGATATATTTTCCCCTTGGATAACATTTTCGGAGACATCAAAAATAAGGGCGATTTTAATTTGCTTTTTTAAGGAAATTACAGCAGTTAGGGCTGAAGGTCTTGTTCATATTCATTAGGTGAAAAAATGTTCTGAGCAAATAAAATATGAATCATGACTCCCATTTTCCATCTCGTTCAGAAGGGAATACATCTTCATCTGACATCAGAATCTTTAGGGAAGTCATGGTGTATAACCCCATATCTTTAGATTATTTTTATTGCATAGGGCCCAACGATACAATGCTTACCCGGCATTTTTTAGTATCGGTATGACACTTTTCGTAACCCTTCACGCATAAATAATAAGAAAGCTTACAATAAACATACAAACATTTACTATTCACATTGACTTTGGAAGTATACTTGACATAAATAAGAAGTTAGTAACGAGCGCACCCGCCTCGGTGGCGTAGATATCTAACGTGCTAGTCGTGTTGAGATCTACTGCTGAGGATGGGGAGATCGAGGTTTGAATCTCGGTCGGGTGAACTGGGGTGGTTTTTCCTCAATGGTTTTCCACTCTCCCTCCACGCAAATGCGGGTTCACTTCCACTAATTCAACCTTCCCAATTCCTAATCCATTAGCGTAATTAGTACTTAACGCGTATAACCCGAACGGGTAGTAAGACGTGGTGCTGAATAATAATTTAAAAAAAGTGCTGCACTACAAAGTCACATCATCTGAACAGAAGCAAGCTTGGCTAGGTCACGATCAGACGTTACAGCAGCGCTGTGTGTTAGGACAGAGCTGAATGCTGGCCGGTAAAGTGAACGAGCCTTCCCTACAACTCTAGTAGCCTTAGTATAAGGAAGGACCCATCAAGATGACCAAATAAACCTTAAAATTTGAAATTTCTCAGTGAGTTGAGTAATTGCAGGAGGAAGGGGAGCTTGGAGGTCAACATTTTCAAAAACTAATATATTTAATTACTTCTCTGTATTGTAAAGAATTTAAATGTATTTAATTAGGTACGGGAAAACAATACAAATAGACATTTACATAATAATAATAATAATTATAATAATTATTATTATTATTATTTAAAATTGCATTCTGAGAAATAGTGGTGATGGAGTATAATAGAGAAAGAAACTTTTTGAGATTAGGAAAAAAATAAAATTTTGACAGATAAATAAAGATAAATCAAATCCCAGATAGCCAAAATAACATTAGACTATAAATTTCTCAAAGTGGGTTGGGGAATAAGGAATCCAAAATCTACAGAATTAATAGAAACTACTACATCTCAGTGCAGTGTCGTTAAAAATTGAATTTTGGCATGCCCGTAAATGCACCACTCCAAATAACTAATAAGTCTGAGCATTTTAAAATGTAACTCTATGAAATCAAGGGTGGGGCGGGGGGAGTTATAAAAAACTTTTTATCTATAGTTTAAAATCGAAATTTGGCTGGCAGGTAGAAGAACAACTATAGATAAAGAAAGTATTCTTAAAACTATGTGTTTAAATGGGAGTTAGAGAAATTATGATTGGGGAGGAGAAGGGAAAATTTTCAAAAACCAATAGAAACAATTACCAACAGATCAATTTATTTGATAAGCTGAGGTGCTTAGTACTAGAGTGATTCTTTCAAATTAATTCATGTTTAGTTAGTAAATTTAAACTATTTCTTTTGGTGTTCATTTCAACAATGTCTCTGCGTAAGCGAGCAAATATTGATGCAAAGACTGCATATATATATATATATAAAAAATAGATTTTAATTCTTATAGGTAGTAGTTAATTTGTGGCTTCATCAACATACAAAGTTTTCGCCTCATACGTGTCTGTAATTGTATTTTTGGTTGTTTAGATCAGGGTTTCTCAAACTGCGAGGCGCGAAGGGATTTCAGATGAGGTGTGAACCAATTTCTCACTTCTTTCGACTTGCCTAAATTATGATTGACTAAAAAATTAATATTCTGTTTGGCCTATGAAGCAATCAAATTAATTAATAACTTACAAAACCTTACTATTTTTATAAACTTCTACAAAGCTCTTATCAGAAAATAATTAAATCAATTAAATAATAAATGTCTCATTTTTGTATTTTAACGTAAAAAGTTATTTTATTTCTAAGAATAAGAGTCTTAACAATTAATTTTATGTTCATATAAGGTTCAAGAGTATAGAGTTTGAGAAAACCTGGTTTAGATGATTTGCTAAAAATAAGATAATTTACCCAACTTAAATGTGAGCGAAGCCGTGGGCAAACTCGAGTAAGTTAATATGATTATTAAAAAATGAATGATTTATTAATTCATTTAGCAAAATTAATAAACAAATATACTTAGAAAGACTGATAAAATATACTTTGGAACTTAAAAAAAATATATTCAAAATTCAAAATAAAACAAAATTATTAAAATGTGCTAATTAATAAAAAACGGTACGGGTACAAAACTTTTTATTTCTGGTACAAAACGGTACAAAAATTATTATTATTAGCACCACGTCTTACTACCCGTTCGGGTTATACGCACTTACGCTAATGTGTAATGGTAGGGTGATTGTGAGATGAAATGAAGGACCTACAGTTTAACGTGGAATCCGAACCACGGTGGTGGCCTGGCACTCCCCACATTAACAAGATGGCTTGTCAAAATTCGTACAAAACCTTGGCAAATGTAAAAAAGTCAACATCAAAAGTGGTTACGGGTTAATGGACGTGCTGCTATCCCTTTGGGGAAGTAGAAATTTGGAAAAGACTTATAATTTTGAAAGGTAGTATATACTATTTAATAAACACTACCACCTCCCCATCTATTGCATACTAAAAAATTTTAAGAATTTTTCCGGAACAGAAAAACATATTTTAATAAATGGCTAAAAATTAATTTAAAAAAAGTCGTTTGGCCAAAAAGGGTTTTTGGGCCCAAAAAAGGGCGTTTGGCCCAAAAGTCATTTGGCCTAAAGGCTTTGGGCCTAAAAGGCTTTTGGGCCCTAAAGGCAGTTGGCCAAAAGGGCTTTTGGGCCAAAAGGGGTTTTTAGCCTCACTTTAGGCCAAATGCCTTTAGGCCAAATGAGGTACCCCACGTGCAGACCGAGAGCAAAGCAGAACGGGTGCATGCGCATGCGCAATCTAGCATTTGGGAAAATAGGTCGCATTCGTCCATTCACGGTGAAAACCACTGTGCGATCTATTTCAGTTTGCCGAAGAGGGCAACGAATTGATGGCCCAGACCAACAACCAAAAATTGCTCAGGAAATTGGTACCCTTCCCCATTACTAGGAAATTTTTGGGGCAATTTAGTCGAAAGCGTTAGATTGACAACCAGATTGCTTCAAGATGACATTGTGAAGGGGTCTCATTAGTTAGATCTAAGGCAAAAAAAGATAGATGGGCCCTAGCGGCCCCTAGTGGGAAATATATGGCTTGAAAAAAAAAACTGACCCAAGCCACAGGCAGCGAACAGGAATAAGTAAAGTAAAAAAAAAACACCCCTGAAACTAACCCTAAAATATGTATTTACTATATAAAATAAAGACTGCTCCGAAATTTTTTTTTATCAATTATGAAAGGATTCCTATCATTAAGTGTTAACACAGCTAGTAGAAACATTTTTTATTATGTTTTTTATTAAATCATCTACATACACTTTATTTTAAAAAGATCTAAATGTCATAAACACAAAGTCATAACGAGATTTTAGGCAGATTTGTTATTGGTTCCAATGAAAATTATTAAAATTTTCTTGACACGTTCCATCATAATTTTTATATATATATTATATAACACACACCCACACGGGGTTAAATACGAATTTTTAACACAAACTTTAAATTACCAAACACAGAAAACCCAATTAATTAACTATTAATTATTAACCCTTTTCGAATGATGACAGAAAATTTGGAATGTGAGATGTAGCTGGGCGCCCCAATATTTTTTCATGGCACTTATTAATAAGTCACATAGAGAGTTTCATGGCTGTGGTTCCCCAAACAAAAAAGAGATGCTATGATCACAGTTTTACCCTTATTTTAAAAAAAGCGGGGATGAGTGAGCCTAGAGCCATTAGGGTAAAGGGCGGAATGAAACAAGACACAGTGTGGGGCTGACACCTATGATAATGAATTAATTAATTAAAAAAAAGAATAGGCACAGATGGTTCAGTAGATATATTCATTACTAAAAAAATAGCCTTATAACCCATATATCACACACATATTTTTCGGAAACTCATAGCCCCAAATGCGCAAATAGATTGCTTGAACCAAAAGTAATACAAAATCCCTATGCAGTAATCCAGAAACCAATGTAATACCTTTTGGTTGTGTCACAATTCTGACGTCATTGCCGGGGTAGCAAAGTGTTCAGGCTGCCTTCAACAGGTTGCACAGGATTTTGGCCGGGC
>JBCFYV010005974.1:0-12937 GCA_039000515.1 Timema cristinae
TAAAAATAAACATAAAAAAACGAAAAATTCAAACAAAAATATAAAAACTTGGAAAAATTGCAGATTAAATCAGAATTAATGAAAACTAAACCAACACACCGGTAGTTGATAAATAACCCGTTGCCAGGGGGGCATAACCCCCCTCCTTTCATTTCTTGTCATTAGGATAACCCCAACTTTATTGGACATTCTCGGGTTTGAAATTCGTACAGACTCGAACAAACTAACATTGTATAGGTTTTGGGAGTTAGACAAATTATTTTCTTCTAAAATTAGAATTAAATATTATTTTTTAATATAGATTTAAATAGTAATTTCATGATGAATCATGGTAGGCTCGAATTAACCAATGTTGAATAACCCAAACCTTACTGTTTTTTATATTTCCCCCCAAGTTAAAAATTTGGTGTTTTAGAACATTACCATGATAAATTTTTTGGCAGTGTAACCTTTGTCATTGCCTCAAACTCATGATTGTATTACTGGGTGTACTTGGCGACTTATTACATAAGTCAATGTTGTTTCACTGGGAGATGGCTCCCCCAAATTTTAGAGCGAGGTTTGGCAAACAAGCCTATTACTGTCAAGGGGGTTGGGTGAATCAACACACAGTTCTACCAGCCTTCCAGACAAAAATTTATTGTTGAAATGTTTCCTTCAGGGAATAACCCTGTATCAGTGATTACACTTTTCCGTCCTTTTCTTTCAATTCAAGCAATGTTGAAGTAAGTGAGCAACTTCACAACTAAAATATTTAGGCTGGATTAATTTTATCATTTTAACAACAAACACAACTAATATGTTAGTGACTATTTTTTTCTTAGTACTGCGTCTCACTACCTGTTTGAGATAAATGTTTAATCAAATAGACTGAAATTTTCACTATTAATTATTTTGCAACCTCTGATTTTTTTAATAATTCAAATTAATAGTTTATCAAATACTTTCATTAACTTATGCTAGAAAACAGATTTTCTTAAACTAAAATGGAGTTTTCATGTTAAATCTCAGTCAGGCTGTCTTCTTGACATTAAGAAAAAAATGACAAAACTTGATAGTTTGAAAATGTTTTGGTTTTAGGAATTTAAATATGGACAGTTTTACAAAAGGATGATATATTAAATAAAAATAAGTTAAAACTTCAAAAATTGCCGTTTTTCCTTCACTTTCTTTAAATTACCTTTAACCTTTAAATTATATTTTGTCTGAGTGAGAACCCAGCAAATTGCAATCTTGGGCTATGTTGTAAAAAAAAAGGAAAATTTGATGTAAATCATGTTTTGATTTGTTATACATTTAACATTTAATTGTATGAATATGAATGATTAATAGTTATTATTACAGGGACCAATAAAGATGCCTATGGAAAACAGAGACTTTGAGAATCTAGTCCTTCATCGCATGAGGCAGGCTGAAGAACACCGGAAGCTTGCCCAAAAAATAAAAAACGAAGAGGGTTGAAATGGGAGTTTTAATAGTGAAGGGTAAGATTTTCTTGGATACCAAGACATTAAAACAATTTTGACACTTAAATATAATTTTTTAATTGCTACACTATGTTTAGTAACATTTCATGTATTTTAATGTACTTAATAAAGAATAATTTTAAAGATGACTACTTAATCTCGCCAACCCATCAGGTAGATGGAACGACGAGGCTGTGATGATATGAGGAAGGACCACTTAATTGGAAAGAATTTTCCTGTACAACTTGCACACCTTACTATAATATAATGTTGTGTCTGTGTGTTTTATTTAAAATACATTTTGATAATTTGTCAATTGATAACCATCATAATCGACTGTTTTCAGCCTATCAAATACCTCCTTCCTCTTTTCTTCCACCACTCTCACACTTGTTATCTGTTTCTTCTTGGTCTCCCTTGCAGTATTTTCCATCATTCTCCTTTTCCTTCAGTCCATGTGTCCAAGAATCTTTCAAACACAAAATGGCCGCCTTCTTGTTTTTCTACTGCATGACATCTGGTTATATCATCTGTCCCTTTTGTTGAATGATAAAACTAGATAGTTTCAGTTTTTTGGTCAGTTCATCAGGATGTCTACCATCCAGGAAAATCAGGGAAAACTGGAATTAGCCGAGAATTTAAAGTGGTCAGGAATAAGTTGGGAATTTGGTAATTTATAAAAAAAAAAAAAAAAAAAAAACAGGGAACTGTTGTTTTAATCAAAGTATGACATATAATATAATATACATATAATCATTAAATCAGTAAATTACAATATGATTCAAATTGTATATTTTTTTGACGCCTTGTAATATATTTTCTTATTTTCTAATTCCTAGTAGACTATGTTATTACAAATAAAAAACATATTTATTTAACTATTAAAACTTATTATGAATAGATTAATTAAAAAAAAGGAAAGGGGATGGAAGAAGGTGTGTCATATTATTGAGTCGGGAATTTAAGAAATTATCAGGGAAAAAGTTGTAAATTTAATTGGTCAAGTTGAGTAGACACCATGGCTCATTGATGTTTGGCTTTTCATAATATGTTGACAACAATAAAACTACTTCATTGTTCTTAGTTTTGCATGATACCATTGTTTTGGGACCATCAAAACAAAACATAGATTAGCCATTTTTTCCTTTTTTGGTGAATAACATCTCTTGGGGTATTTTTCCCTTATTATGACGTAATGTTTCAACAGTTGTGAGCTTGCAATCCGACATATCAATAACCAAAGGGGTTGATGTGAACCAGTTATCAAATATTAGATTTATATTTGAAAAGTTTTAGTCAGTTTCTTTGACGTAATAATCTGCAAGAGGCATACCTCTAGTTGCCATATCTCTACCAAGATTGGGACTGCATCATTCATGTATTTTGTGCAGTATCGCATATCATTACAATTTTGATTCCATATTTTGCTGGCTTATTAGGTATGTACGTCTAAAAGTGCATTACCTCTAACAGCTAAAATTTTTATCAATTGTAAGATATGAACGGGTTTTAAGAATTCTACAGCCTGTTATAAAATATTTTCAAGATTTCTCATAACACAGCAAAGCGTTTTTATTATATTCTTACTTCTCTTGTTGCACGATCATCAAATCATAAGCACTTAATAATGAAATCAAACTTGTCGCAAGTCATAGAAGCTTTGTATCTACTGCCCTATACTCGTTGAAATTTTTTTTGGAAGTTAGATGATTATACTTTTGTGCAGCGGCTAAAATAAGGATTCCTAAAAGTGCACAAAATTCAACACATTATTCTTAAACAGTAGAAGTTTGTTGTTTGTAATTTTTGCTTTGCTCTGCTATTGCTTAGTGCATTTGGTCAGTAGGAAATAATGAGAATAATTGTTTTTTCTTTGGGTCAGTCTTTTTGTCCCTGGCAATGTGGACAATATTTTGTGCTGCTATATGAGTAGGTTTATTTGATGATACAGAAGCCCAAACAATGGCCATCTTCATCTTTCAGACTTGCTTTGTTACATGCTACAATATAAGAATCACTGGGTAGCAATTTTCGTTGCCAACATTGAATTGTTGAACTGCTCAAACTAAGAAGTGCGTTACCCACAGAAGAAACAACTGCGAGGTTGCCTTGTTCTAAACATGATAATTTTTGTCACTGTAATAGCACCAACGTCATCACTATCATCAGAACTAGAATATGTATCAGGCTCATTCTCAACAGATAATTTCTATTGTGATCACTGTCATCACTGTCCACTATATCCTCATATTCTAGACGAACTGATTCATCACCACTATTTTGACTATAATCACTTAGTTCATCATTGTTTGGATACTGTAAGATTTTCTGTTGATTTTTCCAATTATTTCAGCCATCACAAAAATACTAATGAACACAAATTAAAACAGAAACGATTTTACAATATTAGACTTACACTACTAAGTTTTGTCTATTATATACACGTCGGTAGACTATTTACGAGAAAAAAAAACTAATTTTATATACACTAATTTACTAAAGTTTGGTAGATTATGTACGTGTTTATAGAATATTTACGAATTGATCATAAAAACAAAAGCATGAAGATAAAATGTCAAAGTTAAATTTAGAAGCTAATTCTTTGTCTGTGGGACAATGTGACGTCTAAAACTCACTTCACAGATACAGAAACCACACTGAATACACATCCCTGACATTCATTCAAGGCCAAATGAAGGTGGAGAGAACCTGGGTGCCTGCCCACGTGCGAACTGTGCACTCTCACGGAGGTTTGGGGAAACAAGGACCTGTGACTGATGTCATAAAACAGTGTAGTTAGATCACCACACACTTCCCTCCCATAACCACCAGCCAAAAAGAAATGAACAGCTTACCTCGAATATAGATATAATAGCATATGACTAGTTTATTTCCTAAACACGTTAGTTACAGTAAATTGAACAGGCTTTAGGAAGAGAGCTTATGAAGGAGGAGTATTCAAATATTGGATAATTCGAAGGAAAGAAGAACATTCAGGGCGCTCAAGGAGGAGCCAGAGAGTGTCTAAGTTAACTGACAAAAGGAATGGACAGAAACAGAACACCTAATGATGATGGTGGTGTTAATGGTGATAAAGCCAATGTCTAGTTTTTAAAGTAGTTATACATTGATCAACCAATGTATACAATTTTAAACACAGACAAAAGCTTATAATCTTCTTAGCGTATACCTATCCGATGCCTTAGGAAAGTAGACATGAAAACTATAAGCCTTTCTGTTTCTGTAACGTGTATAATTATTTTTCCTTTTTTTGCGGGAAAAGGCTGTTTGTTCTAAGGGCTCATAACTAAAATTAAGCGAGCAATACGCAAAACCTAAAAACATCAATAAAGCAAACATTATGGGTAGTGGCATTGTTTTAGTTGGCTTGTATTATCCTTTCTGGTTGGAAAAGTTGTCCCAGGGTCCATCAATTGTACTGAAACTGCATTCAGAAACCATTCAATTACAATTGCAGGGTGATTTTCTACCAATTCTGGAAATATACTCAATATTATTTTTAATACTGAAAATATATACCTGAACTTTGAATCAGACAGTGAAAATATGTTGGCTACGACAGTTTTCATCAATGTTTTGAACCCCTATTACTGACAGTTCTAATTTTACCACCCTTGAATACTCCTCCTCTGGTATATCTTGTTGGCTTCATAGATCTTTTAGTGGGATGTTTGTCTCCCTTGTCTATTCTTAGTCTCCACTCTCCATCCTAACTCCTATACCTGCTAGAGGAAGAAATAAATAACTGTTTATTTTGATTACACAAGCATTCCATTGGCATACTACCCTCTTTGTTTTGTTTTTCATTTAACCCCTTCCTCATAGTTCCTCCCAAAAAGCTGTACAGTTCACAAGCTTGGTTGATGGGAGTACTACCATTGGTTGGCCAGTAAAGTGTTTACATATTGGCTCTGGTTACAAAAAGTGGATTGTGATAAAAGTAAAGGCCATTGTTCTTTGTGTAAAACTAACTTTGATATAAGTACCATGGGGATATCTTCAATCCGATTTCATGCCAAGGGAAGGAAACATAATGACAGAGGGAAGCTGCTAGTGAGAGCAAATTATGTATTCCTATGCTGAACCATATGATCTGCAAAAACATGTGATTAGCAGCTGTCACGTCTGACAGTCAAAATTTAGGTCTATACAAGAAACATATATGACTGTTTTATTTATTTTTAATTAATAGTTGACCTTGATATGTTGATGTTAAGCCTAGTAATAATTATTAATTTTTTTTACAATATTAATATTTTTTTAAATTTAGCATTTAATCCCATATTAGTTTTTATTATTATTAATAAATAACTTTTAAAAATAATTTTTTATTTTATAAATAACTACTTGTTAATTGTATTATTAATACAATTATAAATGTGAAAAATCTGAATGTGTAGTATTACACAGAGTGAAAAAAACCACTGTCATAAAACTTTTTAACACTATTGCAACAAATAAGTCATATTCATTATGAACTGGCTTGTACCTTCTAATAAGTGTTTTCTAACAGGGTCGCTCAAACTCTTCTACATCATCATATTCGTCGTCGTCCTCATCATCATCTTCAGCTGGGTTAATAATGATAGGTGGATGGGCCTCACTCGCATCCATTTTGCTTATGCTCGCCTTTACAATCATTTATATTATATTGTTTTAATATGTAGGCCTATTTATGATGACTTTAAATAATTGAACAAACAAAAAATCGATATCCTTGAAAATATGTTTAGGCCTATAAAATAAATGACAATAACAAATCAAAAGCTATCATAACCAACAAAAATCTATTCAGATTCACTCCTCTTAAACAGTTGTAACAAAGTCTCTAATAAAAATACAATAACTTATAACTTGAAGTCTTACCTGGTATTTATTTAATCAACACTGGAGAAAGACTAGCTTTTTTTTAATACTATGAAAATCCTAAAACTCGAAGTTTAGCCTAGAGGATGGCAACACAACACAATCTTGGGGTTAAAAGATTTATTTATAGTCTTGATGCACAAACCGTGATTTTCAAATAATGTATATTGATCACTGAGAAACACTTGCTATTTTTTTTATCACACTTTAATGTTATAGTATATAAATAATTATTCAAACATCTCTAAAAACCTGTTTATTGCTAAGGATAACACGCTCACAACAACCGAATTAATATTCACAAAGGAACACACCGGATTACTAAGTTGCCAAATTAATATTCAAAAAGACAATGTAATATTAAAATTTGTAATAAAACTCAACGGTAGCATAAACAAGCCTAAATACGTTGAGTGTAAAATATTTTTGTTTGCTTCAACTTGTAGACACACGCACTTGGTTTTATCAACTGTATTATATACAATAATTCACTGTTATAATGTATATTTAAAATTACTAGATTTTGGTTATGAGAATAACCTTTTGGTTGTTTGTATAGTTTGAAGTTTGCTTTTGCTGTTTAATTCAAATTGATTATTAAAAGCAAGAGAACGTTCAAAGAAGGCTTATATCCTGAAAACACTGAATAGAAGCTACGCTGCCAGTAGGTGACGTAGAGGACCTTGTTATGGATGGAGAAAAGTATTAATACTCGTGTTTACAAAATTTAAACTTTATATTATTTCACAAACATTTTGTATGTTATTTTCCTCTTTATTATCACAAAACATTTATTTATGTTAAATATATGCGAGCCCAATTAGGAAAATATGAATAGCTGATTATAATACCATTAAATGTAAAATTCCACGCTCTATTTAAACATGTAATTGCCATGAAAGTTAAAAGAAAAACTAGATTGATTTTACTAGACTTTTTCCTTAAATTTGATTATAGAAAATAAAATTATACTGCAATCCTTAGGGAAGTATTGTTAAAAATGATTGATAATATTTTTAGTGTTAATAATAGTAATACTTAGCAAATAATACTAATTTCCAAATATGTTAACAAAAATTACTTTCAGACAATGTTGGCATTACTGATAGCATCTGCTAGCTGTCATGTAAAATCAAAGAAGCATTGTATGTATGTATGTATGTATGTATGTATGTATGTATTAAAGTGATATTTGATTTATTTGTGACATTAACCCTGCGATTGGGCGACAATTATGATGATATTGGCTTGTAAATGATGATGTCGTGGATGTGGAACTGTGTATGCCTTACTGCACACTTGTACTTGGTTATGTGATATTATAAGTAATTCTTATTCTTATGAAATGAGTAAGACTTTTAATGTTGCATATAATTTATTTAGATGATTACACTTTCTGTACTGTAGATTTGATATTAAAGTTATATAGTTTTTATGTGATATTACTAATTTTCTGTGTCAAAATAACTATTTTCTGTATTCTGAGTACAATTTACTGTGTACTGTGATATTACATTCTGTCAAATTCATAAGCACAATCTGCTTATATATGACCTACCCCTGTTTCTTGGACCTCCTTGTCACCAGTGTTAAGACTAAAAGAGAACTCCTGGCAGCCTGATGTTGTGAAGGCTGGCTTCCTATTGAGTAAAGAGAGCCAGTACATCACATGATTTTTCAAATACAACAGAGTTGGTCTTTTAAAGAGAAAAGTTTTAAAGTGCTACACATTTAAATTACTTCTGAAAACGTGTGATTCTCCAAGGATGAAGTATTAAAAGGAAACAATTACATACAGTTATTTAAAGAAAAATACAATTCATCCATGACTTTTTGAAATTATGAAAGGAGTCCAAAACAATATCATTACAGTTTGTATAGGTATGTGTATTTATGTATGTATGTATGTGTGTATGCATAATCAAGGTAATAATTTTTTTTTTGGTGTGTGACATTTTAGTTATTTATCCCTACTTAAGGGTTTTTAATAAGAAAATTGTATTCTTTAATTTTTTGTAGTTGTAAAAAGTGTGATACTTATGCCTACACCTTTAATTTTTTTTTTCTGGTTGAACTGGTCTTTATTTACGGGGAAATATTAATATATATATAAAATATATATATATATATTATAATAATATATTATATTCATACATGCGAATATTAAACTTCGACTGAATTAACCATTAGGTGACTTGGTCTTTTTTCTGCCATTATAGCCTCTTGTTTAGGCTGGTCTACCACTCCTAGCCCTGGACAAATAATAATCCATCTCAAGCATGTTTTCAGGATTGGACAGTATTAGGAAGTACAACTTGATAAACCAGTTGTAAAAATTACAAGCTGGATTTAGTTTTAAATGTTGGATGAATTATATTATGATATTCTCAATTATAATTATTTTTTAGAGTTAAGTAACGTAACCCACTTAAAACCAAATTATTTATGTGGGTATATTTCTTAATTTATGTGCTGGAATAAGTAAATTTAAAAAAAATTTCGCATTTCATTTAAACTTTTATAGTCAACACTACCACCTTGAAAAATATAAACATTCACAAGTGAAGCCTCATTCATTATTTACTAAAAATATTGTTTGTAAAAAAATGAATGAACCTTCATTTAAAATAAAATGTTAAACAGTAAAAGATTAGTTATATTCATGTATTTAATGCTCGTAGCCACAAGGCTGTATTTTATTTTTAATGTTGTATAAGTTTTAATATAACAATTATTTTTTGATTATTAAAATCACTTATGTTAGTAAAGGGTTATGGGAGAACGTAGTGATTCCAAATAAGAAATTGAGTGAAGATGAGGAGTCCCGCTCACCACTACTATTTGTAATGGTAATGGAATGTTCATGAACAAAGTGGTAAGGAAAATTTGGGGGAGGAAAGAATGAGAGCCATGTGTTTGCTGATAATTTTATAGAATGGGGGGAAAGGAAGAGAAAATGAAAGAGAGTGGAATGAAATTTAACACAGCCCAAGTGTGATGACATGGCAATGCCTTCTTAAAGATATAAAGTTATATGGAGTAGACTTAAAAGAGGTACAAAGTGTAATAAAAAAATCTTGGTACATGATTGAGGCGAAGGTGGAGTAGAGCGGATCTATATGTGTTGTAATCCAAGCTCTACAAGTAGGGGGATTCAATACATAAATATAACAAAACCTACAGTTAAAGAAAAATAAAATAAAATAGAGAGGAAGCGCGTAGAGTGAATATCCTAAAATTGTGAGTTATAAAGTGCTGGACACTTAACATGTCCCCAGCGCACGCAACTCACTCTTGTGAGTAGCGGGAAACTACGGTCCACCTTCACAGGTTGTCTAACATATTAATAATTAAAAGGTCGAAGGCTAATCCCTCGCACCTTTTTAGACATAGGGATAATATGATGTAAATTAGAGATAGAATAAATTCAAGTCTTAGAATCTTTTAGATTTCATTTATGCCAAACTTTATTAAATAACAAGCATATTATTTGAAGAGCATTCAATATTCGTCATAGATCTATATAATAGTCGTGAGTGACCAAGCATTATCAACATAAATATATACTATCCAATAAAAACATTGTTCCATAAACATTTCCTCTTTTACTTCTAATCATTACGTTAAATATTATTATGTACCCTACCAAAACTACTTAAGTATAAATATTAATGCATAAAATTAATAGACTTGAATATGATCATACTTAATACAGTAGATGATCTCTCCTAACAAACACATTTTTATACCTGTTGCGAAAATGCAACATGTTAATAAAAGTTTTAGTTCCATCAAATATACCTAATGTCACTACCATTTAACATGAACGCTAATAACCTACTTGCAGAACTCAAAATAACCTTGCCTATGTCATAAACAAAGATTATAGTACTATTATAAATATCGGGGATATTTCCTAACATTATTCCTTTAAGTTTTTTGTTACTATTTTGACACAAAATATATTAACAACGCTATCATAAAAGTTACAATCGCGAAACTAGTAAAAAATATAAATTTAAGTTGATATATACAATACTCCAGTGCACTACTCCATTCTACTAATACAGAAAATCTCTGCATCATATTTCAAACACTTTCCCACCTTAATGTTTGCCAACCCAAAATGCAACACCATTTGCATTTGAGACGGAATAAGTTAATTTTGAAATGTATGACTTTCAAGCCTTATGGGTAATATTGATAAGTTCTGATCCAACCCACTCTCCAATTTTCATATTTACTATACTCATCTAACCAAAATACTACAAGAAACAAAATAAAGTTAATTTGTTGAGTATAAAGTTTGCGCATAATGCCTAATATCAATAATTACAGAAAATGTCTGACTTAACAATACTCTCATTATAAAGTAAATCAAAGATGAAGATTTACGCAAATACATTATAATTAAATTTTATAGAAAAAGATTTTAAAAAGAATTTTGACTAGTTCCAATAATTTACATTTAAGCCGAAACAGGATTTATTCTTACATTAACTTAATATGACCGTTACGCCGACGCTTAGTCCTACATGGTCCCAGTCACGTCCAAGAGTGACGTCCTCCTTGACGGATGGTCTTTTATATGGCACACTCATCGAACAGGATAGAACAAAGGAAGGGGCGCCCCGGGCAAAAAACATTTTAAAATTATTGGGGCAAAGCCGGGCATTCCTTTTTCTTCCGTCGTTTCGTTTCTTTGAATTGGGGGGCTGAATGGTATTGTTGGGGGTCTCACCGAGATGCAGCACTGGGCTCAAGTTGGCATTGCCACTGTTTTTTGTGTATCGATTTTGTTGCCTGAGGGCCCCAGATTGGGTGAATGGGGAGGGATTTTTTGCTCAAAGGGCCCCATTCTTTATTTGGGCAAAATTTGCTACTTTAAGGACCTTCTAGGAAAAATTCCTAAAATTAAAAATCGTCTTGATTTGTACCCAGGGCACTACAGCAGAACATACTTTGAATTAAGAGAGACTAGGAAATGGGGGCCATGAACATGTTAGGCGAAAAGGGACAAAAAGATTGGGGAATAAATACCAAAAGGGGGGATTTTAATTTTTAGAAACAAGACTATGAGTTGGGCATGAATAGGAAGAGAAGGGAGAAAACCAAAGAAAATTGGGGAAATTAGTAATAGAAAAAAAGCAAGGGAACCAAAAAGAGCAACATAAAGTTTTAAAGGGGAAAGGGAAAAATGGAATTACTGTATTAAAAAAAGGTTAAAGAATAAGAAAAAAGGGGATTTTTTTTAAATGGATCCGCAAAATCGGGAAACTTGATGATAAATTTTTTATCATTTGATTGATTTTGGAAAAAATCTTAAATTAACAAATTCAAATCAAATATTTTCGGGTTTGGCTTGGAAAATTTAAATTTAATTCCAAAAAAAGAAATTTTTTTCTAATTTTGATTAATATAAAATTTTCTTCACTCTATTTGCTAAAAAATTTCTCTAAAATTTTTTAAAAAAAAACCAAGCTCTATGCACTTAGGCGGGTTATCCTTCTTTTTCCCGGGGCTTTTTTGAGGGGTTTGCCTCATATGAGTCTTTTGTTCGAGGAAAGGGGATATATCCCGCCTTCACCAACCCATGGGTAAACAAGGAAAAGTAATTTTTTTATAAATTTGAAAACATTTTTCTCTTACACGAAGGTTATTAAAAACCCCTTTAGTACTAAATAGGGGTTCACCCGAATCCCGAAAAAAATACAAGCAAATTTTTATTATATTTTTTAATTTCATAACAGAAAAATTTTTCTTTTATTTTTTACCGCTGTCAACAAACTATTTGAGAATTGTTCAACATAATTTTCCGAAAAACCAAAAACACATTTTTTAGGAACTCAATAATTCAAGGAAAAAATTTAGCATACATTTTGTCGATATCGAAAAAGCAAGGAAGCACCGGCACAACTTTCCCCTGGACCACCTTACTTAATAAATTTTCATTGCAAAAAGTCCGGGTATCCTCCAAGCCCAGTAGTGGGAAAAACCTCATTTAAAAAATTTTGGGGTTTCCAAATTGTGGTCGAAATCAACTGGAAAAAACATAATTATACTGTCCCTACTTTTTTGTCTTAAATTTGTATTAAAAATGTTTCAAGTTACACTTTTTTTGGGACTTACTTCCAATATTTGTAAAAAGGTTAGGGTAGTGGAATGATAATTTTAGATAAACTTTAAATTTAACCAATTTTCATATTTTTTTTAAACTAGGACTTTAAAGAATATCAAATTTCCATAATTAAAATTTTTGAATATTACTAACAAGTTTATTAAAATATTAATCATAATCATAGCTTCAAAAATTTGTGTTTTAAAAAATTTTTAAATTTTTTTAAAAAATGTTCTTAATTTTTAAAGCAACATTTTAATTTTTAAAAATTAATGGATTTCTATTCAATATAACATTGATAATTTTTTTATTTAACTAAAGAGTATTGCATTAAATTAAAAATGTATTGAACTCAATTCAACTTAACTTGATACAAGAATTTCTAAAAAAATGATTCAACTTTACCCCAAATTTAAAAAAAACGTCACTCTCTAATGACTAACGGGGGGGGTCAGGGTTTTTAAAA
>JBCFYV010005975.1:0-13940 GCA_039000515.1 Timema cristinae
TAGGGTTAGACATATTTAATTATGTTTAAATCATTTTCCCTGAACTGATTGGCAAGACGTCTGCTTTCTTATTCTTCCATGAGAGGTGAGGCAAGGTCGGCTGTAGGGGAGGAGGAGGCCGAAATAAATGTATTTGAATTAATATTTTCACATGTATAGTATCATAGAAATTTTATGAGAAATTGGTCAGGGAAAAGTCAGGGAGAATTTTTTTACAAATACTGTAGGAACCCTGTTAAACAATAATATTTGTAGCTTATTGCCAACATATAAGTGTTATATTCACTTTACCTTTGTATCAAAAATATTATGTGTACAGCTTGAGTGAGTAGTTAAAAAAACATGCATTTGCTTTAATATCATTGGATTTTCCTTTCGTGGTGTATTATTATTATTATTATATTATTATTATTATTATTCATCATTATCATATCATCATCATCATCACTACATCTTACTACCTCTCCTAGTTATATGCACTTATGCTAATGTGTAATGGTAGGGTGATTGTGAGATGAAACGAAGGACCTACAGTTTAACGCGGGATTCGAATCACGGTGGAGGCCTGACATTCCACACATTCACAAGTTGTGATTAATACACTTCTGGTCATAGGTGAAGTAGGGGTTTGGCAATAATATAAATCTGTGCCGGGACCCGAGGATTGAACCTCAGAACCCCAGCACAGAAGTTATAACACCTTACCTTTAGACAGCTAGGTCACCCTTTTCATGGTGTTTTACTAACCTTTCACACACAAGATACAAATTAACAAAACACAAGAGTTAACCTACATTTAAGAACAAGAATAACATTATAGAAAAATATGAGTTTAAGTTAATTCGGCGGATGCGTTTATAGGTTTGAAAAGTCTATTGTCACAACATTTTAGTATATCTGTGTTTACAAATCAACAAGTAAACTTTTGATTTTATAAATCCATTTAAATCTTGCCATGTGAGTTACTAAAAAAAATATGGTTCTAATTTTGAAAGCGCTTATTGTCAATCTTGAAATCAATACGACCTTGATAATAATATTGCTCATAAATTCATTCTTCATGAAATATGTATAAAATGACCAATTTTTTGTAGATTTTATTTCATGTAATATTTATTAGAATACCTAAGATTTTATCTTCATAGCAAATTTTGTTTATAAGTAATCACTATTTGCATATGCTTTCTAAAATAATTTAAATAATGTCATTCCTCGCACGTGCACTCAACTATCTCTCAACTCTTCTGCTAGTCTACGCATTAGCAGGAGTTTGAATTGAACATACTGATGCATGTAGTAAACAACTGAAATGGCTGTGTGTGTGAATTTTAAAATATAAAAAAAATATTGTCAATATTCAAGAAATACTTTATTCAAAATAAAAAAAACTTTTATTATTTATTTTAATCCACACTTTCAGAGGAATAAATTCATCCTCAGTTGGTAATATTAGAATTAATAGACCATGAAACGAAAGCAATCACACATGCATTGACATAGTGTAAACAGTGTATTTAATATAATGTATGACAGAAACATCTGACCAGTAATCAGACCAACGAACTACTATAAGTAAGATACAGTTACAGGGAGTAAGATATTGAGATAGCCAACATAACACAAATTTTGCAGAGTTGCCAATACAACCATATTAATACCTCCTCTCAATTCTGCAAAGATTAAGACAAAGAGAAAAAAATATATATATATAATAAGGTAAAAGCCTAACCAACAAACTTTTGTATTCCAATACTTTATTCACAAATTCTAATCAAATTTCTGTAACATTTAATAGATTTCTAAAGTACATATATTTCCTTATTGCTAATGCTTTTGTCATTATGTCTGCTACTTGTTCATCAGTAGCTACATACTGTAATTTAAAATCACCACTACTAATTAAATCTCTTACAAAGTGATGCCTCACATCCAATATGTTTGGACCTCTTTGTCTCATACGTTTGTGCCATTTTACAAGATTGGTTGTCTTCAAAGACAATAACTGGCTTTACACAATCAAGACATTAATCAAATAATGGGATTAAAAACTTACATTCAGACATTCCAGCAGAAAGAGCCAGATACTCAGCTACTTCAAACCAAAATTACTAGTATATTTGTGATGACAAACAACATTCTTAAGATAATTCCAATGAGTTTCATTATAACAATTTTGAAACTTTCCAAAATAAGATACTGCAAAACAAAGATCTGGCCTTGACCCTAGCATCAAATACATTAAACTACCAATCAATTCTTTATATGGCACTTTATAACTTTTCCCTCTGAGACCTTTTGTAAGTTCAATTTTGGTTGTACTGGTATTTTTGAAATTTTACAATCATTCATCCTAAAATGATTTACAATTTTGTCAATAAGATTCTTTTGACTAATCAATATATTATCCTCTTTTCAATTTCAAGACCTAAAAATACCAATCTACCATCAGAAGTTATATCCCTAATGTCAAAGAAAATTCATTAACTTACCCTTTACACTATTAACATCATCAATTGAGCTTGATAAAATAATAAAATCATCAACCCAAATCAAAATATATGTAGAATCATTAAAGTATAAGCTTGGATCAACCTTGGATCTTCTCACTCAACAATCGGTTAACACTGTTGTTCCAGCAATTTGTGCTTTGTCTCAAACCATATAGGGCTTTCACCACTTTACACACTTCACCCTTTTTTATGTGTAAGCCATTAGGAGGGTAAAGATAACAACTTCTTTTAATTCACTTTTAAAAAAAGTTGATTTTACATCTACCTGATGAATGAATAAGTCATGCTGAACAGCAACAGCCAATAGTGTTCTAAGTGTCACCAACCAAGCTACCGGAGAATAAACATCTTCCTCCTCCAAAGTAGGTTGCTGATAACCTTTAGCTACCAAGCGGGCTTTCTTCTGAGCTACACCATCAATTGTCTTCTCAGTAAACACCCATCGAGATTCAATTATGGATACATCAGGTGGAGGCTGTAACAATTCCCATGTATTATTGCTCTTAAGAGACTCTAACTCTCTTTCAATAGCCTCCTTCCAACCATAATCTTGTTGAACAGCATCTTGATAGGACCTAGGAGTTTCAAATGGAAGATAACCAGCACTGAGAGTCATAGCCATCCCAACTTCATAATCTTCAAGATGTTTTGGCATTTTACTCACTCTTTTACTGTGTCTTCTTTCAGGAACTTCAATCGTTTTAATATCAGAGTTATCAGGATCAGGACCTTTTGTCTTCAAATCCATTTTATCTTGGATATACTCTTCTACATCTGAATTTTCCGAGTCATGATTTTCAATATCTTTAGTTACAATCTTCCTCTCATCAAAGACGATAGATCGAGCAGTGGCAACCCTTTTACTCACAGGATCCCACACTCGATAGCCATTATGACAATACCCTATCATAATTAATTTCCTTGAACGAGCATTTTCCTGGAACGATCTTCTTTGGGAATGTGTACATAAGCTGTGCAACCAAAAACTCTAATTTTACTCAAATCAGGCTTATCACCATTCCATTTTTCTGCAGGGGTTACATCTCCATGTAACACAGATGTAGGAGTTCTATTAAGCAAATAAACAGCTGTTACAACTGCTTCTCCCCACATGTCTTTATCTAAACCTAAGTAAAATATTAGGCACCTAGCTTTATCTAAAATAGTTCTATTGAGGTATTCAATTACTGAATTTTGTTCTGGATTTCTTGGAATAGTGTACATTAAATTAATACCTTTATCCTCACACAAGTTTTTAAAGTCACTGGAAATATATTCCCCACCATTATCACAACGCAAATTCTCAATTCTTCTATTAAATTTAGCTTCAACCATAGCAATGTACTTTCTGAAGCATTCTTCAACTTCACTTTTCCTCTCAAGTAAATAAACAACTATAAAATGACTAAAATGATCAATAAATGAAACAATAGTTTTTACCGTCATGTGTAGTTGGGGCTATTTTGCCACACACATCTGATGAAACAAATTGCAAGATTCTTTGTTTTTTTTCTCTTCTGGTACACATTTCAAAAATAGTGCTCTTGTTAGTTTACCCTGAAGACAAACCTCACATGACTTACTACAAGGAAACTTAGACGAATGTCCCATCCTTCTGTGCCACAAGTCTGAAGAATTATCCACAAGATTTACTTCACTTGAATTTAAATTCATAGTGACAAAATACAGATTGTCGATAAGATTCCCTTTCAGAACAAGTTTGTCATTCTTCAGATTAGTCACATTTATTATGAAAAATAACCTTTAAGTTATTTTCTTCGAGCCTTTTAACAGAGAGCAGGTTATGGGACAAACTGTCACACACCAATACCTTATGCATTGTTACACCAATACCGTTGCTAGTTAACAAACGTAGATTACCACATCTATCAGAGTTAACTATTTCACCAACTTTAGCCACACTAATTCGTGAAGAGATTTCCTGAACATCAAATAAATACTTTACATATTCAGCTTGAATTATATGGTTTGTTGCCCCACCACCAACAACAAAATTAATACTATTATGATTATTTGACATTCCACAACTTAACTCAGTGTTACCATCAGAGTCTAATACCAAAAATGAAACTTCTTTTTCTGAATTTCCAGCAAAATTGTTTCTATTTGGAAATTGTGAACGCATGTGTCCTTTCTGATTACAGGCATAGCACTTACCGGTAAATAATTTAGGTTGCATCACCCTATTTGGTTTCCACAAATTATCATTCCGTTAACCAAACGTATTTGCATGATTCTTTTTAAACTTATTATGCCCTATAAATGCATGGCTTTGTGCACTTGAAACACTTGAACTACAACTTTTTAAATTATGTTCTTCTGATAAAAGCTTATTTTTTACAAAGTCTAATGTAACTGCACTTGTATTAGACGTAAATAAAATTTCAATAGAAGTCACAACTGGTAAATACCGCTCAGGCATAGCTGCCAACAGTTGAGTAATACACTCTTGTTCTTCAACATTACCTCCAGAATTCCTCAATTCAGCTACTGTTTTATTAAATTTGATGAAGAATTCATTCAACTTGGTTCACTTTTAAAATACATGTTTCCTAATTTTTTCTGAAGTTCAATATGATACAGTATGCCCATTTTAACATATGTAGACTTCAAAGACGTAATCATTACTTTAGCAGTACTTGCATTTTTTATTTGTTCCAAAACAATATCAGCCACGCATTTCACAATCAAATCCTTGGCCTTAGCATCTTTCATCAAAAAGTTGTCTTTAACTTTTGAATCCGCCAATACATCCGGTGGATCAACAGTCCGCATTTCTAGCACGGCATTCCTTTCCAAAAGCCTCTCCAGACGATATAACCAGTTTTCAAAACCACTACCATCAAAAGGCTTTAACCCTGGATGCATATAGGATACAAATGCCACTGCCATGTTGAACTTGATTAAAAAACTTTGGTCACCGTTACACCGTTTTCCACGAATCATACAATTACAAATATTAATAAACACTGATACTTTCTGGGCTCATAACCTATTTAGGATTAATAGGCCATGAAACGAAATCACACACGCATTGACATAGTGTAAACAGTGTATTTAATATAATGTATGCCAGAAAACCACTGACCAGTAAAAAGACCAACTAACTACTAGCAGTAAGATACAGTTACAGGGAGTAAGATATAGATATAGCCAACATAACACAAACTTTACAGAGTTGCCAATATAACCATATTAATAGGTAACATTCAATCTTTGTGATCAAGATGGTTAGAGGTTTAATGCTATGGCCTTCTTAAAATTCAAAGTGTTATGGACATTTTCCAGGTCCCACCAAGAAAATCACGCAAACTTGTTCTAAAACTCTAAACGATAAAAATATATTTTAATTTTTGAAGTAATTTAATTTCACTTTTATATGCTGTAAATTATTAGTGTAATATAATCACTAGATTTTGAATAGCAGAAGAATCTTCGAATAGCTGCCGAAGTCAATCAGGGGTTCGAATCGAATACAAAGTACACCGAGATTTGATTAATCTTAAAAAATTTTGAAGCTTCACACACCCCTAGATACTAGCAATACATATAGTAACACTAATAATATTATGAACTTTTGACTGGGATATAATATATCCCTATTTTCTATAAGGTTCTTGCTAAAAAAAATTCTACAATAACAAATCTTGTGTACCTTCATTGTGTGTAAAGGACATCACATTCTGTATTCATAGGTTATAGTGTTAGATCATGGTTGTGAGGGATTGTTTTGTTCCAGAAGACGTGACGAGGGGAACTTTGAGGAAGTTCGCAATAGTAAATCCCACTCGAGTCGTTTCGGTGAGACTGGAAACAAAGCTGCCAGTGGTACGGGCCCCAGCCTCAACCTGGGCAACAAGTTCGGAGCACTTAGTCACGACCAAAGCTGAATATCACAGGACAACTATTTCTTTTGTTTTTATAGAAATGTTTTGAATGAAAAAAGGCGAGAATATATATATATATATAAATAGTTGAATAAACCTTATATGGTTCTATGATCCATGAATGGTGGAGGAACACATTCATGATTACTCTCTATTTATTTGAAATATCAGACTAAAGATGACTTCTAATGCATTACTTAGTTCTGCGCTGGAAACTAGTGTGGATGTGATGGTGAACATTTCTGATAAATATGATCCAGGTCTTAATAAGAGAAAAGTGTCGGCACCACAGACGAACAAGATGAATTTCCAACTTTATTTATAACTTTTTAATTTCTGTAGAATTGTTTGTATAATTAGGCCTAGAACTGGTATCAAACATTAAAAGGCTTCAAGAAAAACCAAATTCACTTGTCTAAGTTTGATTAGCAGGAAACCCTAGCATTTGCTGGTAACTACAAGCAAACCAACTGGAAGGAATCTGTCCATGATTCTTAAAAGCACTAGGAAAAATGGTGTATAGTTTTAACTATCAGATATTTAATTTTCTTGGAAAGCAAAACATTTCCATTACTTTAACAATAAATGTATGTAAGGAAGCCACATTGAGCCATTGAAGAGTAAAGAAATCATTTCTATTAAAATAATTAATATAACTAGTGTTTTATTTCAATCAAATGTACAATATTATTATTTATTATTATGTGTCCTTTAATACGACAGGTCCATTCCTTTTATCATTGAACTTAGACCACCAATCCACCCTGTCCTCTGCCTCCTCCTTTAGTTCCCAGAATTTTCTTCTTTCCTTCAAGTCATCCAATATTTTTATCATCCTCCTTCCTAACCTCCTCTTACCTCTTTATCCAAAAACTATCATCCAATATTTTAATCATCCTCCTTCCTAACCTCCTCTTACCCTACATGGCGTTGTGCAGAAGACAATTCCTCCTAAGGATATGTCTGATCCAGTTTGCTTTGCACTAAGGAATTACATCCAAAATGGTTCTATTCTCACACACTCTTTTTAGGATTTCTTCATTTGTCATCCTGTCTGTCCACCTGGTCTTCACCAGTACTATACTTCAAAGCTTGCTCTCCAAATATTTCTATACTATCTTTTTTAGAGTTTAAGTTTATGATTCATACAGTGCGATGCTCCAAATGTAGCATTTCATCAGTTTCTTCCTCAGTTCCAAACTAAGCTCTCTGGTAAGCAGTCATTTCTTTTTGTTGAAAGCTTCCTTTGTCATTGCGATCCTCTACTTAATTTCCTTGATGCAGGCATCCCTTGTCAGCAGACTTCCCAGGTACTTGAACTGCTTTATGTTTCTGGTTTTCAGTTTTGATTTTCATTGGTTCTTCATTTTTTGAAATATCCATCACTATTGAATGATTTACATGCCATATCTTCTCTCTACCAGCTGGTCCATTATTTCCTGCAACTCTCCTTTATTTCTGGCCAGCAATGCCAGATCATCTGCGTATGTTATTGTGTTGATGACTCGTCCTCCTATCCTTAAATCGCCACGTCCCTCCAGTGCCAACCTGACCAGCATATCTCCCTATTAATTGAACAGACTTGATGACAAACAGCATGCCTGCCTCACTCCTCTTCTTATATCTACGCTGTTGGTCTCTTCGTCTTGAGCCTCACCTTTACACATTGTCCCAGGTACAGGTTTGCAATCAGCCTTCTGTCCTTCCAGCTGTTGTAGGCCTCTTCCTTGACTTTAGTACTCTCTCTGAAATTATTCTTATCCAAAACTATCTTCTCCACATGATTGCTGAGGCTGTGGCCACAGCATTTTCTGGCATGGTTCTTCTTTAGAGCCCCCATGGTTACATTTAGAATGTCCTTGGGTCAATTTTCTTTTTCTTAGATCCTATTTATAAGTTTTGTCAAAGCCTCCAGAGAGAATATCTGGTTTCCCAGTTCTTTCAGAAGGTCGTTATTTCCAGCAGCAATACTTAAGAGCTATTTTAATTCTTATTTTCTGAAAAATAAAATGATACATAGTTTATGAACTAAACCAAAAATGTTCAAAATGATAAAGCTTTATTTCTGTTCCCAACATTGTTATTTCGTTTTTCAATGGGTTTTAGTCCAGGCATCAAAAGCATATTATTTTGTTGAGTGATCAAGAACATGCGATAGGGGGACCAGTGCTAGTAACAAAATCACCACTTGTAGTGTGTTCTAGTTTGTGGTTAAGAATCACATGGGTCTGCGATTTTTTTGTTATTGTTTTTTCAAAGTAAATGTTATTAAATGAAAATTCAGATTTAAGATTTGAATTGAAAATTTGGAGTCCGAGTTAACATGTGCTGGATGTAAAAGTTGTAAAAAAAAAAGTCGGGTATATTAATATTATTAATATGTTTTAATCCTATTTATAAAGTGCCAAATACAAAAAAAGATCCGTTCTCTTTTTGTTTGATACACACATAAAAATAAGTCAATACAAAGGTAAATTAACTTATTTTTAACTGACATACTATATAATATCCTTACTTGATTACTTTTAATTTTCACATATGACCATATAATTGTAAGTTGATAGATTTAAAACATACTATAAAGCTGATAAGCACCACTCTTATTATTATTATTATTAGCACCGCGTCTTACTACCCGTTCGGCTTATACGCACGCTAATGTGTAATGGTAGGGTGATTGTGAGATGGAATGGAGGACCTACAGTTTAACGTGGAATCCGACCCACAGTGGAGGCCTGGCATTCCCCACTCTTAATAAAATGTTGACTGGTCAGATTTTTAATCCAGTTAATTAACCATGTTTAGACACAGTGAAATGTACTAATGGAATTACCAGATATTTCATTATTATGGCACTAATAGTCTAGGCAATAGGGGACTTCACCTGGAAAAATTTATGGTAGTTCTGGAAATAGGCTTACCTTATGTTTTTTGGGTCACTGAACCCAAATTTTTAACTTCCCACCAAAAATTCCTCCGCATCCCTCTAAAATTTTAAAAAAACTTTAAAAATCTGTCTTTTTGGGGGAATACGGAAAGTAGACAAAATATGCAATGGGGGGGGGGGGGGGGGCTTAACCACTCACATCGTATAAGTTCACTCCTCTGTCTTCCCTCCCTGACATAAAAGGATAAAGAGGGGAAAGTACTTTCCACTGTAAAACCCTGGAAACGGGACATTTTTTCAGTCAAAGTTAAATAAAATACATAGGTGCAATAGTATTACAAGGCAGTTGAAACATGATTTAATAGTTCTGAGCTTATTTTTCTGCCCAGTTCAGGAACCCTATTTTCAGGGAAGCTGAATTTATGATTGTTACATCATAGATTGGAAAAAATTAACTTTCCCCTACTAATGACAAGTTTTTGAAGAAAAGAAAGAAGAAAGCATTGAAAAACTATGACAAATTTCAGTCTTTTTCAGGATAAGTTTAAATTTTTCTTCTCCACTTGACTACAGTCGAGGACCCAGGTTCATCTATGTCAATTTGATCACTATCAGATCCATCAAATGTTGCTTCGTGGGTTTCACCCAAGTTTGAAACATACAGTAATATTTGTCAGTTAAACTGAAAATTAAGTTTATGTGTGACAAAGATATAATTTGTTTCAAGTCCCGTTTTTAAAGCGGAGTGATTGATCGATTGATAAACCAATCAATTTTAATGATTGCCTAGTTGCTAAATCTTGGCGGAAAAAAGAAAAAATTAGTTGAATTATGGGCAACTTTGGTTTATTGAAAGATTAATTTGTTTTTTTGATAGAGAAAGGGAGAGAAAATAGGAGATAAAAAAGACTAACCAGGTTGGGTTTTTTTCGGGCTCTATACAAGCTGGATCTTCATGGTCACATGATTTCACCTTGATCTATCTTCTCAGTCAACAGTTAAAGTTCTACTTCCTACTTCTTGTGGATCATCTTCATCCAGACCCTCGATATCTTCACTGATATTCTTGCATGAATTGTTGCACTTGAGGCACATGATGGAACATTTCAACTCGCTTTTCTTGCAGCCACACGCGCTGTGGAAGCCTTTTTTTTTTTTTTTTTTTACACCTGCAGGAGATAAGCTTTAGAAGCTTTGGTGGAGCAGGAGGTTTCAAAGTAGTGACAGGAGATATCCCATAACATTTCCTTGCCAAAGTTGGACTTGGTGTTGCTCAGCAGCAGCTTCAGTTGGGGGCAAAGAGGCAATGTTGTGTTTACTGTTGTACGCGGTCTTGATTAAACACTGATGTTTAAAACTGTTCAAAGTCATGTTTTCATCCTTGCAACCCTACAAACAAAGAAAAAATTGATTCCCAGCTTTTGCAATAGCGTGTTGGTCTGCATTTGGAGTCTGGAACAGCTGAGCGAGGGGAAGCAAATCTGGCTTTTGGACGAGGACTTTGATAAATTTTGTTTTACCGTGGGTGAAAATCGCAGATGTAGAGTCACAGCCGCTGAAAGCATTTAAAAAAATACGTTTTCATTGACTGCCTTTTTTTTTCAAGCCCAGAAAGTGAGTAGATTTGTTGTGAAACTTTGCCTTTGCCCTGCTTCATGAAATAAACATTGGCGGATTGAGAAAGGGCAGTCAATAAGACTAATAAATCTATATCTTCACCGACAATAATCATTGATTGATGGATTGATGCCATTTCAATTGCTGTATTGACAATGGGAAAATCTGCGTCTTCGTCAGCTTGTCGCACTGACAAACTTTCTTTTGATCATTAAAATGAGGCCATGTTTATTTCTGCTGTTGGCTAAAAATGTTTCCTTGGCAACAGTAGGAGTCATAGATTCATCAAAAATCATGTCAGCTAATGACTGCTTTCTCTCTCTTTGCACTCTTTCTGCGCTCTTTGTATTGTGATTTTCAATGTTGTCTGGATAGCCATCAAAAATAACAATGCTATTTGTGGAGTACTTTGACTGAACAAATTAGACATAAGCTTCGCAAATAGATGAGAAAGTTGTATTTCGCTGTCACACAACTCAATGAAGGAGGAATCCACCATCGGTAATGTAAAACTAACCTTTCAATTATATTTCACTATCTGTTTGTTTAAAAACCTTGTAAAGAGAAGACTTCACACCCTTTGTCATCCCTTCCTAATTAAAAAGCGCCAGGGGAATTGAGAAAGCTCGAATTCCAGAAATTCTGCGAGTTCCTCATCTGACTGTTTGGCAATGCAGATTTTGCAGAAGATCAGGTGTGGTTTTACAGGAACTACTTCGTCATTGACTTGCACCCCATTTTTCATCATTCCAAGAGGGTTACACTGTTCATTTCGCTTGAACATAACGGATTGAAAATTAGAACCTTCAAGTTTTGAAAGCCGAACGTTCGAGCCATGTGACATTTAACTTTCTCGTCACCCACAGTTCTGAGTGACTTAAGATTTTCATATACAGAAAAGGGTGGATGTTGATTAAGCCAGGTCAACATTTTCTGCACATCTTGACTGTCATGGTTGATTCTTGACCAAGTTCAACATGCTGTTTTGACGATTCATAGGCAACGTCGACAAATTGTTCGACCAAGTCGCATACATTTTGTAAATAAACAGTTCCCAATGTCCAAGTTGTTAAGATGCTCTGTGACACTCCTCTCCCACGAGTTAGGCTACCCACACTTTTCATGAGAGATTGTTCGATCTCCACGTTCCGCAGAATTTGTCAGTGTCGAATTGTAAATTGTCCTTGAGTTGTGATCATCTTAGGGCATTCTGTCTTTAAAACCACGCATTTGTTGTAGGTATAGTTGGCAAGATTTAGTGTATAGGAAGTGCCTGCTGACCAGAAAGTACGGCAACATTCTATGAATGGTGTCCAAGTGAAACTCAATTACCTGTTGGTTCGCGTCGATGAACTGTCTCTTTATTGCAATCATTCTTAAGTACTGAACTCATTATTTTACTGTGGCTCTGCACTGATCCAATTTCTAAGCTAATTCTTTAGACACCTCTTATTCTCTCACTTTTAAAATCACTGCTCTATCTAGATTCCACAAGGAATTTTCTAATCCAGCCTTTACTTGTGGTGAAAATTCGACTGAAGGCATGATGATATTAGCCAGTGAAATATATGCCAAAAAATGTGCCTTGAGTGCTGGGGAGTATGTGTGGCCTACCATAATTTTTTTTATAGAATTATTTAGAGCATGTACCATGTTGAACAATTGTTTCAGTCACTTCCTGTCATAATTTAACCCACTGCTCCTAAGAAGGGCACCAGGAGATGGAAACCACCGAGCCTTATTATCACGTTATTTAACACTGCATTATCAACACTGTTTGCTAGGATTTATTGTGTCTTCATGTAGAGGGGCTAGTCATAAGTCACAAAGCAAGTTTGTTGCTTTAGTTGGCGGCATTATTTAGCTGCAGAAACAAGGGACGTATACCATGTGTCATTACTTGCCGGCGAATTAATAAATTGTAAACATTTGACAAAAGTTTTCTGATAAGGGAGATAGATGATTAGTCATTTCTTCCATAAAGCCACTCCAACCAGCTATTCCAGGAATATCAGCATGTTTTCCAAGTAAACACATTAAATCAGAACTTGACGATAAAGTTTGTTTTGATACGCTTTGTATTTTATCGACATTCAAATTTGACAACCCCGATTCTTGCCTTTTCTCGAACGATCTCAAGGGAACGGCACCAAACTTTCCAACTTGTGCGGCAGTGTTTTTGGTCCCTCTGGCAATTCGCTGGTCAGGATAAATCGCGGTTGTAGGGGTGATGCACTGGATGTCACCCATAGGGTGGAATGTCTTAGAGCCATAAAGTGTTTGCATATTGAAATCAGCATTATCATACAAAAATTGGGGAAAAGAATTTCTGCTTATTTCCAGGGAGTCACGCATCATAAACGACAGTTCAAAAGTATTCACTTTGGCATAAGAAGCACAAGAACCGAGAGATGCAAGACGATCGATTAATAGTAATGACCCAAACTTTTATAGATGAAAGTTGAGACGCCAATTTGAAAAAAGAGAAAGAAAACTCTGGGCCTGGCAGCTGAAATTATGTAGTGCACCAAAGATGTGCACTTTTCCTTCCATATATCCACATCTCCTTTCTTACGAGTTAAAATCACATGCTCTAAAAAGTACTGAGAGTTTCAGGAACATCAGACTCTACATGACGGAAAAAACCGTCAGAAGGAGGATATTCTTGTTTGTCGTAAACTCTACTCCTGATGTATTCCAAAATTATGCCAGCTACTGCTTGTATGATGCACTTTCTCTTCCTGCTCATCTTCACATTTTTCCCTGTAAAACACATCAATCGGAATTTTTTCTCTTGAGCTAGGGAAAGAAATGAACACAGGTTTGTTGAGGGCTTCTGTAATGATAATGCCATCACCGTACTTAGCAATAATTTGAGCCTTCACTGTTTTAATGTGCGGTTTAGAGTCACATTTAATTTGATCCACAAGTTCATTCAACGAAAAATGAAACTTGTGCTCATTTTCTTTGAGAAAAGAAAATACGTACTTCATGGCAACTTGTACTTCAAATCCAAAA
>JBCFYV010005976.1:0-14162 GCA_039000515.1 Timema cristinae
TTATTCAGACACAATTAATTGTTTACTATTGGAAATGTGCTCTGGTTTGTACCAAGAAGTCTTATGTAGCATAAAGCAGTGTAATGAGGGTAGAGGAGGGTGCAAGTTGGAAGCCGGTAAGGGGGTAGTTCTCCCACAAGACATATTAATGATAGTTCATCTTACTAAGAAAAACACATTGTAATCATTAAAAAAAAGTCAAACATAATATTTAGAGTTGTAGGACTCCAATAAATTAGTACCGAGACATTAAGTTTTCAGGTTCGGTAGTTATCGGGAATTTGTTTGGTGTGTGCGACTGTATAATAGGGTTACAACAAACAGATCGCTGCTTCCGACGGACGAGTATAAACAGTGTTTAAGGCCCGTTGACACGGTGTTAGTGGACTAATGCAAGTTTAGTGGTATTAGCTTACTAACATGTTAGTTGTGTTGACACGTATTTTTCACTTGTATTAGTAGCGCTTATAAAAACATGGCTGAAAATGAAGAGTGGTGATAACTGGTCTCTCTATTGGAGCCTTTTTTTTTTATCACTGCGTCTCATTTTTCGTTCGGGTAATTTATACGCAAATACTAATTACGCTTATGTGTTAGAAGCTAGTAAGGGTGAATTTAGAATAAGTATGGGCGGCAACATAAATTACAATTTTTCAGTAGAAGCAATTTATCATAATTAGTTTATTTTTGAAAAACATTATAAGTTGTAGTTAGGAAACAATATTTAATCGTAATTATAATATTAGAATTAAATCTAAAGAATAGTTACAATTTGTGATAGAAAATATGTTTTAATAATTAGTTTACCTATTTAAAAAAAATTGTTTTATATAGACAACATAAAAAAGTTAGTGATTAGTATGTCTCCTCTTTCTTAGTTCCTTAATACATTAAAATAGATTTAAGTTGATCCCAAATAATTATTAAATTATTTAACTCGATTTGTTAACTTATTTAGCATACATGTTAAATAAAATTAAACTCAAATAAGGTAAATAAATCCCAATACAACCAAACTCGGTAGAGCACTTTTTTAAATAGGTCCAACCCAGGTTTTTTCAACCCTCTTTTAAATGTTAGTATACTAATAACCAAATATCTTATTAAATTCTAGCAAGGCCTAAAATATTTTTTTAAAATAATAATAGGCTTAAATTAATTTGTTGGGCGTTTTTTTAAATAGACATAACGCAGGTTTTTTAGACCCTGTTTTAAATTTTGGTATACTAATAACAAAATATTTGGTTAAATGCTAGCTTGCTAGGCCTAAAACATTCCTTAAAAATAATAATTCATTAATTTGTAGATTGGTTTAAATATAGACTATCTGGTTTGTTATACGATAATATTATATTAGTCTATGTATCTACTCAATATTCCAAAGCATTACTGCAAAGTGTTTTAAGTGTGTGGGCTGAACATTTATAATTAAAACTTATAAAGATTGTTTAAAGTGTCAAATATGGAGATTGGACAACGTGCCGAAGATTTCGCGTGAAAACCACCGGTCATTCATGCCTTACTTGCCGATAACGCGGATATTATGTTGCCGGAACTAATCACGATCCTACAATGTATTATATTTTGTGATCGTATATAAAAAAAAATTATACATGCCACGTTGAGTGGTAGGAAATAATGGTTTGTTAAAATTATTGATAACATGTGTTTACCGATATTAAATAATATCTCCCACAAAGAACATTTGAAAAATGTACATAGGCCTAACATTTTTTTTTAAACTTTATGTACACCTGATATAACTTTACAATATCCTCTAGTGCAATATCCCTCCCATTCCTATCTTTATAAATTCGGTGCTTAAAATTGCACAAAAATTCATTCTTTTCATAACATTCCACAAATAAGAGTCCCCGCACAACCAATTCTTCAGTTGCCGCCATTTTGGATTGTCTACTTGCATTAGTAAAGTTGGAAGGTGACCAACTTTTTCAGTTGCAAGTGGACTTACATGTTAGTAGCTTGCTTGTCTGTTTACACGGTGCAAGCTGTGCGCGCGCAGCCAAATTAGTGTACTTGCATTAGTCAACTAACACCGTGTCAACGGGCCTTTAGAGGGATGCCTACGGGCACGGGACGGGGATTAATCACTTTTAAAACAATAAATAGCTCACTATTAATCGACCCAGTTCGGGTTTGGAGTTACAATCTTTCTATTTTTGGTAGTTTTGATAATTTTACTAGCACCGCGATTTACTATACTATTGGTGGTCTATACTCAAAAAATAATACTCTAATATTTTGAAATTAATATTTTTTATATATTGTAAAAAAACTGTATTTGACCTAAATAAAAATAACCTAGTTAAATTAAAATCGAAACAAATAAAAACGAAGTAAATTGCGGGAATTACTAGGAAAGCTCAGCCCTGAGTTGTAAAATGGGAACTTTCCCAGGAAATTAGGTAGTGTGTGAAGTTCATGAAAAATTATCAGAATACTTGTATCCCGGCTATAATTAATTCAGCTTAGCCATTAATAGGACAAGTGGCTGTGGAACCTTCTTTATGTAGAGATAAATGGTTTGGAGAAACAAAACAAAAAAAAATGGAAGGAGAGATGCCTTTTCAAAGCAATTTGGAATGGTCCTCCTTCTATTTTTTTAAATATGATGCCTCCAGAAACTATTTTGAGTTGTCTTCTCCAACATTATTTAAAAAATATCTTGTCCTTGGATGATATTTGTAAATATCCTCACCTGGAGATTTTTTAAAATTTAATCTTTTTAGAAGATTTTTTGCCAGCGATTTTAAAACCTAATATAACGTGGCATAGCATAGCTAAATTTGGCGTAACGTATATTAATGTGTGAATCCACCTTTAGAGCTGCACCCTAAGCCATGTGACCACCAAAGCAGGTTCCACGTCTTACTACCCGTTCTTTCAGATTATACATCTATCTACTAGCTACGCTAATGTAGGGATGAGATGATTAGGAATGAAATATCTAGAATTTAGATTAGATGTAACCGCATTTTCGTGAAGTTAGAATAGAAAACCATTTAGGTAAAACTCCTCTCAGAGCACCCGACCAGGATTCAAGCCCCAAACTCCCCATCATAGCAGTCTAGTGTCCTGTGAGACTGACTCTTTTAGACCATGTGGGTTCTGCTCGGCTTAGCTCACTAATTTGGAGTGGTTCTTCACCCAATTTTTCGAAATCAGACTCTTTTAAAAGAAATTTAGAGTATTCCTCCCTCCAATTTTTTTAAATTTTGATCTTTCAAAAGTTATTTGGAGTGGTCCTTCTTCAAGTAATTTTTGAAATTTGGATAACTTCAGATGCTATTTTAAATAGTTCTCAACCAGATTTTTAAAAATATATCTTCCCCCATTTTTTAAAAAATTTGGATGCTTCTATAAACTTTTTAGATTCCTATTCGACTGAATTTTCCTCGAAAATTAGATGCCTCTGAAAGCTAGTTGATGTGGTCTTCACTCAGCAATATTTTGAAAAATTTAATCTTTCTAGAAGCTACTTGGAATGGTCCTCTTCTTGAATTTTTTTTTTTAATAAGATGCTTCTAGAAGATATTTAAAGTGGTATTTCACCAACAAATCTTTGATAATTGAATGCTTTCAGAAACTATTTGGATTTGTTCTCACCTGAAAATTATTCAAAATGACATGCATCTGAAAATTATAAGTTATTATTGTTATAACTATTAGTTAAACTTACTGAATTTAGAAAATTTATTATAATATTTAGCACCACGTCTTACTACCCATTCGGGTTATACGCTTTAAGTACTAATTACGCTAATGGATTAGGAATTGGGAAGGTTGAATTAGAGGAAGCGAACCCGCATTTCCGTGGCGGGAGAGTGGAAAATCATTTAGGAAAAAGCACCCCCAGTTCACCCGACCGAGATTCGAACCTCGATCTCCCCGTCCTCAGCAGTCGAGCTCAACACGACAAGCGCGTTAGCCAACTATGCCACCGAGCCGGGTATTATTTAGAGAATTGGATCTATAAACAATTTAAATTCTAAAAAATATAATGTGGGCGATGGAAAATAGGAAACAATGAATAGAAAATTTGAATAGCCCTATCCTATTTCCAGTATACCACAGCGTGCTTGTTATTTAAAAATCACTATAGTTTCTTGTTGAATCAAATGGAGATACGACATTAAACGCCGGCAATGTGGCCAAAGCCGGTCCCAAGCCCGGTCGAAAAACACAGAGGGGCGGTAGCACTATAATTATAGCCTTAGGAAATTCGTCGGAATTCACCTGAAAAACTGAAGACGCTGAAATGGACTGATGGATAACTACAAATTTTGGCAAGGTTAGTTCGGTCATGTTCTCATACAAAGGTAAGATTTTATTCGCATATTATTTATTCCGTACTATACGTACTAATGCTATTTAGGAAATATCGCCCTCAGTATACCCTACCGGGATTCAGACCCCGATCTTCCAGCCATCAGAAGTCTAGTCTATTGGGAGAGTGACGCCTTATGCTATGTGAACACTGAAGCAGGTACAGTATATTGTATATACGTTTGCTTACTTCCATGATAACATATTTAATTAAATTAGATTAAAACACCATAGTAACAATAAAAATGGTACCTGTAAGGTAAGAATATATATATAGTAATCCATTCCTGCTGTTTCTTTACATTTTCAGCTTCCGTTCCTTTCCCTACCACATCCCAAGAATGTGCTCTAAGGATTAAAGGGCTGTAAGAACTTACGATTATGAAACAATATAACTGAACAAGAAACAATAATCTCGTGAAGCCTGTATAATCCACCATTTGGCTTCCCCACTGAAGGTGATTAGGTTTATCCTGTCAGTCGTCAAAAAGAAACGGAAACTTACTGGTTTATTGATGTCTGAGCTATTTAGGTGTTTGTGTAAATCAGGTAATTAGTACAAAGCAAAGCTGACATATTGAGTAATACTCCCAATTTAAAAATATTATTTTTTTAATGGAATCATTGAAAATTTGGTTAATCTCGCTAATACTAAAGCTAAAATGTACCCAGTCATAATGCCCGTCCAGGATCAACGTATTTTAATTACGCTAAGACAGAAGGAATGAAGAAGGTTGAATACAAAGCAAATGCACTTGCATTTGCGGGACTAGATAGTTGTAAACATAATTCAATAATTAAAATAATTAGAAAAATTAGTTTAATGATCAAAGTTTGATGTGTTATTGATCTATTAAAAATATTAGTAAAAAGAAATAAATCAAGTCCTACATGCATAAAAGATTTTTTAAACTAACAGTGACTAATAAAAAGTTAATATTGAGAAGTTAGTAGCCGTGCAAATATTTTTCTATCAAAGCCACATTCGAATGACCTCTCCGATTCCTACACCAATACTTGACTTTCGTTTGTAAAGTTTTGTAAACTCTATTTTCACTTTAACTAAACAACAAAAACGATATATATTTAAAACATGCAACATTGTATGCACCAACCCCATATTTATTTTTAATTAAGTAAGTTTAATTATTTACGAGGGTTATTATGGTTTCAGGAAACATTATTTTTAAATCATCAAATTGTGGGATCGTCCATGATGGTCCGGTTCACCAAGGGTTGTTACACAAGCATGCACGGCGGAGAAACTGTGAGTAAGCACCTTATACTCTATAAAAAAACACAAAAACATTGTTAGCAAACACAACCTGTATTTGGTCTACACTACGCAAGTGGGCTAAATGTCATACTTATCTAGTCTGGTTTTTCGGTAATAGTGAGGACAGGGTTTGAATTCTAGTCGGGTCTACTGAGAATAGTCTTTTTCGTCAATTGGTACTCGCTCTCTTCAAAACGCAAATACAGCTAATCTAAATTCTATATGCATCAGTTCTACCCCACTAGTGTGTAGAATACATATACAGCCCGAATGAATAGTAAGACGAAAAAAGTTTACAACAGATAGTAAAATTCGCAGTAGGGGTGTATTGTAACATAGTACAACAATACTAATAATCACAGTAGTGATATTGAGCTCCTGGGATACACCACCCATAGCCTAGAAAGGGAAATATAAGCCATCTATACTTATAAAATAACATGTCCTGACTGACTGACTGACTGATTCATCATCGCCGAGCGCAAACTATCAAGGCTACAAGCATGAAATTCGGACTGTATATTCATTTTGTTAGGTAGGCACCCACTAAGAAAGGACTTTAGAAAATTCCACCCCAAAGGGGTCAAAATAGGGGATGATAATATGTATGATAATATGTATGAAAGTCCATCATTTTTAAAGTTACATAAACCAAATTTTGTATTTCGGTTATTGACGTAAAACATATAAATACGTTGTGACGTTATTTGCCACCCTACCTTGTTTTTCCCTGTTTTCTACTTTTTGTGAACAATTTCAAATTTATTTTCGCGTGAATCTAAGCGCTTCGAAGTTAGGCCACACGCTGGTTGCCGGCCTGACTAATAATACTGTTTACATCTATTAAATTAAATAAAAGGACGGAACAATGTAACACATGGTTTTAAATAATCTAAATAAGGAATTTTGATTATTAGATGAAGAACACTTACCTTTTATTAAATATTTCATCATCCCGTTAAGAAGTCTGTTGACTTATTTATAATGAACGTCAGCCATGTTTGATTTCAACGCATGCGCAGTTCTATCAAACCAGTGAGTAAAATAAGAGAAAAAGCTCGATGTAAATAACTCAAAACAAGCGCGTTTTTCAATTCTGACAGATAGAAATTAACATTTAATTCTTTAACATTAACTTACAGTTCAATATTTGGTTGAACCTGCATTTTATTTGATTTTCCCTAGTCCATAGCCAACATTTATCTTTTGGTTATATATATATATATTTGATTTCTATTTGGACTGGGAAGTATAGAATAGAACCTTTTTAAATTTGGTTTTGGAAGATTTTTTATAAGAGACGAGGTCTTCTTCTTCGAAGTGGTTTTAACATGGAGCCAAATCTGTGTAGCTCCGAATTAAAATTATTTTTAAAATGAATTAAAGGTGTTGAATGAAAGTACACGTGGTGAAATGAAAAGGGAAGTGTGTGTACAATAACTAGATTGTTTATTTTCGTTTCATTTGCGTAAGAATTCAAACAAATTACTAAAGTGTAACAAATCTCTGAAGTTGGTGTCAATATGGACTAATTCAGGGGTGAGGCCAAGCCAACTCTTCAACTATAAATTATTATCTTTTTTTTTGTTTCTCCTGTAAAATAAGAATTCGTTTACTTTCAGAAAGACAGACTAATGTAGAGAATTAATTATCATTTCATTTTATGTCTAATTATTAAATTTGTAATTATTATGTTTTTGTTTTTGTTTTGTTTTGTCTCAACAATACTGTTCTATACTTTAACTTAGATTTATATTTACCCGGAATTCCTTAGGTAGGCTTGGGATGTGGTAAAGTGGAAAACAATAATAAATCCACAAAACTGCCAACAATTGTTATTTTATGCATTTATTCTTTTATTGTCTAAATAACATTTTGTTCCAACAAACCATTTTATCTGATTGTTTATGTTTTAGTTTTAAGTTTACCCAGTGGTCTCGAGTATTGAGAGTCGTAGTGCCAATGATTGAATTAACAGAGGCAGAATTTCTTTTTTTTTTCTTGTAATTATTTTTTTCTCTCCTAGATACTAGGGTTGGCGCCCAAAAATAACACCGTCCTTATACATCTTGATGTTAACTATTGTTATTATGTTAACAAGATGCAGAGGACAATAATATTAGGCACAATCAATATAAATAAGTTATACAATATATATAAAAGGTTACAACAATATATATTTTTTTATTACAACGTGTTTCAGGAATTTTGGAAATTTTATTTAATGAGGGATGAAAAAGGGGGTGAAAGTTTGTATCGGACTTGCATTATCTTTGATCTGAGGTCAAGTGTTGGTCATCAACGTAACGTAATATTTTAAATTAATCTGTAAATACATATGTATATTTTCGTATTTGTATATAATCAACTTCCACGCGAGCAAAGCCGCGGGCAACATCTATCTAGTAACATATAAAATAATACAAGGGGATTAACTTTATTTGGGATTGTCACAACCCTATGCAAATTTAATAATGTAAATCTGTTGTTTGTAACTATGTTAATAGCAGCAAATGTGGTGCTGCAGATTGGGCTGTGTGTCTCTGGCCAGAAGGCTGCACAACTGTTACGTCGGTTACGGAGTGTGCTACTGAATATTAGACCATTGCTGGACAACATTCTATTGATGATTGGTGTCAAAGATTTTCTGGTAAAATATGAATTTAAAATTTTTTCCTCATGTCTACGATTGTAATTGTCTATCTATAATCAATATATTTTTAACCGATATTTTAATATTATCTCACAGCAAGGGACCAGGTTGGGCATCTTAAAGATGAGGCTACTTAAAATATTCAGATTACTATCAAGCCACAATAAAAAATGTAGTCTTCCTCATAGTGCCACCTATCCCAAAACTTTCAATGGAAGACAATGTTAAATTGTTGAGGTACAACAAGTTTGTGATCAAAATGGGCGGTAAGTAAAGTTGTTATAATAATAACAAATTCATTAATCCATATTATAGAGCAGGGGTCTCCAAACTACGGGTTTATCTGGTCCACAGACTGACAATTTTTTTAATGAAAAAAGGAATTTCAATGACAAATACATAAATGATAGTGCTCGTGTGTGCAGTACACAAAATATCTCCATACATACCGTGATGTGTGCCGACGCCATTATTGGAAACTAATCATCTAAACAACCACACTGTGATTTTACAGTCCCTCCATGCTCACTAGCCGCCTTTCAGAAAGTGTCTGTTGAGCAGAGAGGTTGAGGAATGTTTCTGGTTTGGGGAAAGAGCTGATAGTAATATGGACTTAACGGCTTGGGCTACATCAATTCATTTCTAGTTATGGCTGTAAGATTTGCATACCAAATTCCTCATCAACTGGTGACAAGTACATTGCAAACTTTCTCCCTTAGACCACGTAGCATCCGTTATTAGTGAAATATGTACTTTATTACAAAAAATAAACATATTTTCAACCTTTTGGCTGCTAGAGCTCCCGTGGCTGATAGTTATATTATTTTTTCAGAACGAGATGCAGTCCGGGTGTTGGACATCTATGGTTTGTTCCTCCAAGAAGAAGAAATTATCAACTTGGACCTTTCGAACGGTGTGTGGCCAGTGTTTTCACTTTTTAAAAGATATGCTGCACCAAAATACAAATAATTTGAAAAAGCTATCTGGAGGGGAAGGCAAATGAATCCATTAGCTTTGACTCCGCTCCAGTGGTGTATACATAAAATAATTAAGGGGGAATGATACGGGAGGGGAAGGGAGAAGGTTCAGGTTATTTGCTACTTAATTACCAAAAACTAAAATACTGTTCTACTCCCTAGCGGGCCACGTGTTTAAATCATTGCTTTGGTTTTCTTTCAAAGTCTGAAAGTAAACTCTAAATGATAAATAATCTTAGTTATAATAAGTCATCAGTCACCTTAGAGCAGAAGATAGGTGTCTGCTTACTTGGCCAAGAGTCCCGGGTTCTATTCTCGGCATGGCCGAAAATTGATAATATATTAAATGTGTGTTTACCATATCACAGTGATGAATAAACAGCTGGGGACTGGATGTTGTTCTTGGGTATAATTTGTAAAGTAAAATTAGGCTTATATTGAGATTTAAAATTCTATAATGTTTTCAACTAGCTAAAATAACATAATTTAGATATTAATCTTACATTAATTAACTAATAATTGATGGAATGATATTATATATTTATTGGTGCCCCTAAAAAGAAGAAGGTCGACATGGTCCATTGGAATAAGAAAGGTATTAAGCTCGTGGAGGATCACCTGAAGAGACACCTTTAAAGGAAAAGAAAATATATCAGAGGTCACAAAATACAAATTTTATTGCATAATTTTCACTTTTTAAAATAAAATCCAATAATATATAAGAACTATTTTCTTTATCCCTGACAGTTTTATTTTATCACATTTTCTAGCTCTTTATTTTGTTATTTTGAATTAAATTTGTTTTCTAGTAGCTTAAGAATTTAATCAATTAAAAATATGAGAATATTTTTATAAATCTTATCTATATTTTTTTGCATTAAGTTATATAAAAGAGTGTTGACATAATTAAAAAATAAATTTGTTAGATGTGTTTGGCAGATATTAAAAATGGTGTCTTGTTTATATGGAAATAAACGAGGCTTAATCATAGCAAACCTTCTACAAAACCTTAATTATGGAATAATGTACCAGTAATAGATTTGTTTTTAGCTGCTCTTAGAACGAAGAGTATATATTATTTAAATTAAAATAAAGCTTGAATTAAAAACTATTTAAAAAAATGAAAAAAAAAATTATTTTATTTTCCCTTGGCGGCCTATTTCTTTGTTTCAATTCATAATAAGTTACGAAAGTATTTGATAAGTGACATCCAATCCATTCACTTATATATATCAAGCATTTTTTTCCCCCCTATAGCGTTTTAATAGGTTACAAATTCGGGCTATACGTCAAAATACTTCAATTCTCTAAAGTTTCAGCTATAAAATGATATATGATATGGAAACACATAATTTTAAATTCTCGCATTTAGTAGTGTGTTGTGACTATATTTTACCTAGTACTACCTACACCACCAAGTGTGCTCGTACCGCAATTTCAAATATAGAAACTGTGGCACCTTAAACATGGCGATTCTAGAGGACTAGTTATATGTCTGACATAAGTTCAAAGCCAAATATCTCAAAATTTCCAAAGGATCCTGGGGGGAAGCTGAATTGTATCCATTTTGAATGTAGCCATTCAGACATTTTCATTAAACGAGCACCACAAATAAAAAGTCTGAATTTTATCCACTAAAAAATATTTTCATTATACCCACAGAAACCTGAATTGTATTAATTTAATTGCGGTACCACTTGTCTGATAGATAGCAGCAGAAGAAACTCGCCTCAACTCATTCCATGTTTACTAGAGAGCAGCACTTATCCTTAACTTATTCCGAGGTTGCTAGATAGCAGCATGTCAAACACGATATATAATATTAATACTTTTTATCCAAAACATTTCAGAAACTCTAGGCAATGTAGAGTATTTTTGAAAAAACTATAGGCCTAGCTATATTTCTAGAGTTTCTTTTAACACTTTGTCTTATTTACATTTATAAGGTCATACTTAACGTGTAACAAGGCATACACATCTAAGCCTTAGTTATATGGAATTCTTTCGGAGAAATGTGAGAGTGTTGAGCCCCCTATCTCACATCTCCCTCCCCCACCCCCTTCCTTGTACATCCCTGTAAATTACACATAGTTCGCACTCTCTAACCTACCATGTGCAAATGTAAAATGTTATACTGGTATGTTGTTTGCATACCCCTCCCCCTTTCGTATATTTTGAACTCAAAATTAGACTTCAACTAAACCTGATACACACGTAAGCTTTTAAACAGGTCGTCTTTAATTATCTATTTATTTTCGGGCTACCATTCCAACACCATGGTTGAACAAAGTTTGTTTGTATTTCTTTAGTATTACATCTAGCACTACCTTTTCGTCTATACACTTATATGATAATTACTCTAATTAGATAAGGGTGAGGAAGGGAGCATTTTAGAGATAATATATCAGCCTTTGAAAGAGGGTGAGAAACTATTTAAGAAAAACCACTCTCAGTGGACCTGACCAGGCTTTGAACCTGCCCGTTATCAGCAGGCATGTCTAACAATAGAGTGACGCCTTAGACCATTCTATCATTGAAGTGGGTTAAAGTTTATTAAAATTAATTTAGTTCGATCCTAATCGACGCCTATAAAACTACCATAAAACTTTTTGCTAAACGAAGATATAGATGTCTGCATACTTATATCAAAATGGCAGAGTATTAAAATACAACCGCTTGAACTGGAATAAAACATCTTGATATTCAAAAAAGTGTGTTAAATATTTTAATTCTCTTGCACCCATGTGGATTATTCGAATATTTAAGGTTCTATTAAATTGTGTTGGTATCATGAGGAAGTTAAAATTGAAAAAAAAAAAAGTATTCGCTTTTACGTGGAATGCGTGGAAAATATTTTCGGGAAAGTCACCTAGGATATCAAGTCGGGATTAAAACCTGTACTTCCTCATCATTAGAAAATCAGACAAATCTATAAAGACGACGTAGCCTACGTGCCCATTGAAACTGGTGTATAATCATTTGAATAAAATGTTAGCGTGTGTTGGAAGGAGGTTGGGTGGTATGATTATTTAGAACCAACCTCAATCGCTGTTAGGCCACACTGCTTAAATTCCTATCTTCTGTGTCGTTTTTTTGGACTAATGTACTTCTATATTATATCTAATCTCATACTCCATTTAACCTTCACCTACAACTACCCTTTAGTTATACCAATAGGAAAGAGCGAAAAAAAAAAACGAAAGTTCTTATCTCAAGGTAAAGAGGAATGCTCGCTGCTAATTCTCAAAGAGCCTAAAACTTTGTGATGAGAGCCTATAAATGAATTACTGTAAGTTTTAGAGGAAAGCTAAATTTAGAGCTTTTTTTCATCAATCTTAGTATCGTCGCTTTTGCAAAGAGCCTATTCTTAAAAACTAGTTGGAAAAAAACTGATGTCCAATTTTCACACTTATTTTTTTATATTAATAAAACTCAAACTATAGGGTTGTTAGTGAAAAAGATCCATGTTGAAATCTTTAGACCATATTTTGGCGTGAACCATATTTTTAAATAACTCATCTTATAATTCAACATTGCGTAAGAACTCAACGTTCACGTGGCAATTTCTCTCCAAGATTTAACGACCTAGTTGCCCATAAAAATAATGTTTAAACGCTGCGTGGTTGTTTAACTTGGAACTCAAATTTATAGTCCTATTTTAGAAAAAAACTTTTTTATGGCCAACAGCTCAACATTACTAACATTTTACTATTTTATTAGTGTTATTTTATACGATTCGATACTGAATATCGTGTAACAACTGCAGAGAATATTATTTGACGTTTGAATACCTTGTACAAGATCTAATAGTTTTCTAGTTATCGGATAGTATTATTCCTATGAAAATTGCACCATAATGGGAGTTCTTTTCTAAATACAAGATGCAATGAAAGATAATATTTAGTCGCTCTTTGCTACGGGATATAAAGTTCATGGGGCCGGGATATTTGACAGATAATCGAAGAGCGACGGAGCTACAATGAATAATATAACTTTATTGACTTTCAAATAACTAAAATGGTGAAATAAATGAAAGTATTAATTCATTATAAGTTAATAATTCTTTATTATCTTAAAAAATTTTACAGTGCTCAATTCCCAAATTCCAGAATTATTTATAAAGTTTGTAATTTTGTCAACTTTTCTTTTCCTTTTAGAAACTTTGTTAAATTCTTCAAAATTGTGTTTTACTTTATTCTAATTAAATGTAGCTCAAAATAAATACAGAACATTTGTGATTATTTTTTCTAGTACTTTACTACATTTTCCAAACGAATTTCTAATATATATATTAAGTAGTATATTTTTGTATTGATAGCGAATAAAAAACACATCCATGGATAGGGGACGTCTAGGATTTGTTTTAATGCCTCTTCCAAATAAATGTTTGAAAAAATTGTACACAGATATTATATCATTAAAATAACTCTGCTTGTATTTTAGATCACCTATTTATAAAATATTTAAATAATTGTTGGAACATTGAGAAATTCTTATGTCAACATCTCTTTTGGTTAAAAGACGACGAGAACAACACACACATGTCTGTTTTACATTCTTTGAGTCTTCAACAACATCATAATTTAGTGTAATGGGATTTCTACGTCCTCAACATTACTTTTTTCTTGAACATGAAATTTAGCATCATCAGTTGCGTTCACCTCAATCGTGCAAGATAAAGGTATCGAACCCGTAGCGATATCGTTCTTTATCGATCTCATGATCTTTGCTCAACACGAGAAAATCATACTTGTTTTCTTTCCAACACAGCGAGCACACCTCCTTGAATTTTTGGAAAGTCATATCCGTGTTCACGTGATCGTCGTAGACATGTCTCAGGTTCGTACCGTCCATCCTGAATAGGATGAGAAGATTAGCGTTATCTCTCAACATCTGTTTCGGGATGCGC
>JBCFYV010005977.1:0-14143 GCA_039000515.1 Timema cristinae
TTTCATGAAAACTACCCGGTAATCGAACCCGGGACCTCTAGGTCCGTATCCAGGTGCACTTACCACTATACTAAGGGGCCGGCTCCTATCATAGTAATTATCAAATACTCGTATGACCTGAACAGACAGCAGGACGCACTGATAAAACATAAATAAATAAATAAAGCTTCTGAATTTTTTTGCCAACAAAATTCTCCGTCATTGAGAAAGGGGGAAAGAGGAGGGGGTGGTATAAAAAGGTCCTATGATAATATCTTCGTAAAATTAGAGCCCTCTTGGTACGCTTGGGTGTTATTAGTTAATGACACTGTGGCTCGAGATTGCCCCGAGTTTCGCATTCTGGCTCGTTCATATCGAAAATATCTTCCTGTATGAGTATATAATTAAGTTTTTTATACGCGCTTAGCTCGCAAGTCGGGGGCTATTAGCGTTTGGTGACCACGCTTAGAGATAAGGATTCCCGAATCATTCGTTCCCGGATTAGAACCAAGAGAGGTCGTTCCATTAGACACACACACACCTTGATTTATTTATTATTGCCGTAAATATTTTCCGAAAAAAAAATCCAGCCATTTTGATTAAGTTCAAGGAAAGCAATAACAGCGATTACAGTTCTCTTTTCACACTCACGGATCGACTACAGCGCTCGGTGGTTGAATATGTAACTAACTTTGGGTTTGCTGTGGACCAGATATGTTAGTTAATACTTTGATGTTCTAATCAAAGTTTCTAAGGATACATTCCTTTAATGTTAACAATTTATTTTTATATCCTATGGTTTGGATTTTATTTTCAGTTTATAATCACTAAGATAATTAAAATACGCTGCACACGAATTGCGGAACAACTTATCCAATATCGATAATACCCTTGCGTGAACTGCGGAGTAAAAATTAATTTTATAATGACTTTGTTAAAACTGGAGCATGGAGGTTAGTTTAGGTCAGGCTAAGCTAGATTTGGTTAGGATAGGTTAAATTAGGCTAGGTTAAGCTAGTGGTTAGGAGTTGAATGGGATTACAGGTTGTTCCGCAATTCAAGTGGGCCCTTAAAATAATATTAAGTTTGGCTCAAGTATTTTCTAACAACTATCCCCCCTCCCCTCTTTCATCCCTTGATACATTATTTGATAGATTTGTGTAATAGGGTTTAATGTACAGTACTAACACCTACTTAGTAAGTTGCAAGTTGCCACTGATGAAAATTTACCGGAAAGTGTTCTTCTTCGCTGGTCGCCCGTTGGACACCTTATAATGTTGACCTTGGTTACAACCCTTGTAACAAGTTCGACATGAGTGGATTTGAGCAATGATAATGTCAATTAGTAAGATTCAGACATTAGAGGCTGAATGAAATACAACCTCTCTAAGGTGGACTTAAAAAGAATCCATATATAGCTCTAACATAGACTACAAATAAGCTTGAAATGTCCAAAACGGACTCTAAATAAGCGGAAAATGTGTCTAAACCCGATTCCAAATAAGCTAAATATATGTCCAAAACGGACTACAAATAAGCTGAAAATCTTTCCAAGGCAGACTCCAAATAAGCTGAAAGTCTGTCCAAGGAAGATCAAAATAAGCTGAAAATATGTCAAAGGTGGACTACAAATAAGCCGGAAATATGTCCAAAACTGATTACAAATAAGCTGAAAATCTCTCCAAAATGGACTTCAAATAAGTCGGAAATATGTCCAAAACGGACTAATAATAAGTAGGAAATCCGTCCAAAATGGACTCCAAATCGGCTGAAAATGTGTCCGAAACAAGACACCAAATAAGCTGAAAATATGTCCAAAATGGACTCTAAATAAGCAAGAAATGTGTCTAAAATGGACTCCGAATAAGCCGGAAATTTATCCAAAATGAACTCCAAATTAGTTGGAAATCTACTATACAATACTTGTACTTAAAGCGGTCTAGACCGATTTTCAATACCTCTCAAAATTGGATTATATAGATATTCAAAAAAAGTAAAATCTATACAATATGTGCACTCCTGAAGTAAATTTTTGAGTGTGCCACTGTTTGTTTTGTTTGATAGGATACGCCGACAGTCTGGATATTAGTCCTAAATAACGAATGTATTTAAATAATAATTATATATTCCACCTAGGAACAAACCAAGGCCATCTAGACAGAGAGTCAACCCACCATCTGCCAGCGACCCCTCTATACGAGGACCACAGATGTTTGGGAACTGTAAATTAATTAGAACTTATTTTGTTTATTCAAGTCTCGCGAGGGAAGGACATCGGATCCTGCCATCCTCTCTTCAATCCTTTCATTGAGGTCGTGTAAACAAATCTGTCGTCCTGAACTGCGTTTATTGTCCATAGTTCTCACATAACGTCAACATAATGAAGCGGGGAAGGAAAGGGATGAAGAGAAAACATACATCAGTGAGTTTGTGGATGTTATGGTGGCGGGCCTGGTCCTTTATACTGCTAAGGTCTAACGAGAAGGGACTGGGAGATAAGCTGCCTAGAGCCTAATATACAGATGAAATGGTAAGGGAAGCAGGGGAGGGGGTTGTTAGCATATACTCACCAACTTCAAGATAATTAGTTTGATCATAGGTGACCTGGTGGTCTAGGGGTAAGGTGTCGGACTTCTGTGCTGGCGGCCGGGGTTCAATCCTCGGTCCCGGCACAGATTTATCTGATTTCCAAACCCCTCCTTCACCTCTGACAAGACATCTTGTGAATGTGGGGAATGCCAGGCCTCCACCGTGGTTCGGATTCCACGTAAACCTGTAGGTCCTTCATTTCATCTCACAATCACCCTACCACACATTAGCGTAAGTGCGTATAACCCGAACGGGTATTAAGACGCGGTGCTAATAATAATAATAATAATAATAATAATAATAATAATAATAATAATAATAATACAAGCTTCTCCCCCTTCCCCCCCACATCCCTTACCAATCCAAAGGATGTTTATTCCCCTTCCCCATAAAAAAATATTGTAAGGAATCCTGTAAAACAAAGCTTCAAATCATCCATCATGTCAATATAAAAACAAAACTTTTTTACTTATTTTTTTTTAATACAATCCTACCATCACTCTATAGCCCCCTTCCTCTTTTTATCCTCCCTCCTACTTTCATCTCATTCCTCTATAATTTGGTTTGCTCTAGGCGCGAAATGAATTGTGTATACACCAATCAAACAATTTGTTAAAATCAAATTAATCTTTCAGCTTCCTCCACTTTCATTTACTCCCCTCGGGTGACCTGGTGGTCTAGGGGTAAGGTGTCAGACTTCTATGCTGGCGGCTGGGGTTCAATCCTCGGTCCCGGCACAGATTTATCTGAATGCCAAACCCTTCCTTCACCTCTGACAAGACATCTTGTGAATGTGGGAAATGCCAGGTCGCCACCGTGGTTCGGATTCCACGTTAAACTGTAGGTCCTTCATTTCATCTCACAATCACCCTAACCATTACACATTAGCGTAAGTGCGTATAACCCGAACGGGTAGTAAGACGCGGTGCTAATAATAATAATAATTTACTCCCCTCCTTTCGCCAAATTTTATTTTAATTTTATTTTAATTTTTTTTTTTTTGCGTTCCTCGTCACTACATCTATTTCTCTTTCCTCACCCCTACCCCCCGCCCCCTTCACCAACCCCACTTTCCCTTCAACAACTTTTTTTTTCGAACGATTATATAATATACTATCGACATTTTTATGAGGAATAAACTAAATTTTCAAAATAAAATATAGCCTATGTTACTCGCTGATAATGTAGCTTTATATTGGTGAAAGAATTTTTTAAATCGGTTCAGTAGTTTTTGAGTTTATCCATTACAAACAAACAAAAATCCTCTTTATTTTATTATAGCATAGATAAAGCACAATTTATTATAGGTTAGGATATAAAGTATACAGCTAGCAACACTAATTATTATCTGGTTGAAACCAATCGTATTTATTACTTGTGTGAACCTTTTTTAGAAATGCTTTGTTATTCTTTATCTTTTCATATAACTCATTGCAACTTATTTCAATGTTTATTTTGCAGTACATTAGGCATTTCACTGTTGATTCTACCATTCTTTCTCTTTCTTGAGACCATACATTGTTCATTAGTGAGAACATCCTTTCAACAGGAGCAGAAAATGTTCCCCCCAACTCGGCCGAAGTTGGATACAGAAATACTCTGGTCTTTGAAGTGATTTAATAGTTGAACACACTTTTCTTCACAATATAAGTTTGTAGCTTTGAAAGTGTCACAGTTTGAAAAGTAAAATTCCTTGACAACTACTATTACAAATCATCAAATAGTTCATATAAGTTTATTGCCCCAATTCCAAATATTTCATTAATTTTTTCTGATGATTTTTCAATTTCGGGCCATATAATTTCAATGTTGTCTATCCAGACAAAAAATTCTGCTCCACCGAAACTATTTTCCCATAGATCAATGAAGGACATACATCGATCATAAAAATGTGTAAATTATTTCATAACTATATCAACATTATGCTTCCAGCCTCCTCTAGTGCCTTGAACATTTTTTGGCTCCTTGTGGTATTATCCCACCTTTCTTCAAAATTAGTTTTCAATTTCTTAAGTTTGATAACAATATCAGTTGAACTTGCTTTTGTTTTCTCTATAGTCAATATTGTTTTGTTAATTTTTCATATTTTTAACATTTTTCTTCTGATCGGGACAAAATGAAAAACCGGCCGGGACCTTGAGACTAGACCTTCAAATCGGGACAGTCCCGGTCAAAACGGGACGTATGGTAAGCCAATCTAAAATGATTCCGTCCTGATTTCTACCCCATAAGATTAATAATCATGTACTTTATATATTATATATATATATATATATACTCTGTTTAGAGCCCTTGAATAGGTATTAGGTCCTAATGACCTCAGTGTGTCGATGGGCCTCTAAACACCAATAATAATAATAATAATAATAATTGAATAGGTATTGCAGACTGGTATAAGAGTCACCAATCATTAATAAATGTATAAATGTTATTGAGAATATTTCCTGCACACTTATGGATTCTCCTAAACGTGAACTTTTTTTTGCCTTTGGCCCAATCAAAATAATTATATGCTTAATCACTTGGTGACATTCGAGTTAAGATTCTATATTGACCACTAATTTCTTGAAATTTAAGTTGGTGGAGCAAACTATTTCCACTATATTCCACTCACCTTAAGGCAATTGGCCCTTTTCATTTAGCGTGGAAATGCAGAGCTATGGGAACAAACGGTTATTTTCAAGATTTTTTTTTATTGTTTTGCAATTTTCTTTTCAGATACGGTTTGTTTGATACATTAAGTGATACTTTTCATGTACACACCTTCTTTATAATTTTAACAGTGATCAACTATAGATAATTTTGACATTTTTCAATATAAAACTGCATAACAAAAAATAATAAAATGTAACACCTAATAAACATTGATACTTTATCTTAGAAGAGGTTTTGAAAATATTACTATAAAAATTTCACTCGTTCTTGAGAAAACTGGTATTTTCAAACGTATGATTTATCCGCAAGACCTGTCCGGTAGCTAGCGCCATATACTTTTTCCACGATCCATCTGTTTTTGTTGGCGTGGAAGGATACTTTGGTCAGTTGGGAAGCTACGCCACGCCTTTCACCCTCCCTCCCACCATCCCACAAAATAGGTTTTAGACTTGCGTTCGACAGGGTCAAGGGCCTTAAATACATTTGAGTTTGCCAGCATCCTCGCCTCAATCACGCTTCCAAGATATTGTACGTTCTGTACTTTCTCAGTTCTACAAAACTACTGAAAATAACATATTAAATAAATAGATGAAATTAGAGATGAAACTTTTACGTGAAATTTCAATGTGATTGAATCCTAGAGGAAGGGGATGTATTAAAATATTGAAGTATTATCATATCTGGTCAACAGTAGACCCAACTTTAGTGAAACATTCAACCACCAAGCGCTGTAGTCACTACGAAAGATTGAGAAAATACTGGAATCGCTAAATGTTTTAGGGTCATTAGGGATGAGGAAAATTGAATTATTGATAAAGTGTACCCACATTTGCGTGGAGGGATAGTAAAAAAACTAATAGGAAAAAACACCCTCAGTAGACCCAACTAGAGATGTGAGACGGAAGATTTTCCGTTTTGGAAAATTTTACCTATATTTTTTACTGGAAAATTTTCAATGATTTTTTCTATAAAATGATTTTGATTGATTAAATGGGTAATGATAATAATAACAGTAATAATAATAATTAGTCGTAGTGATAGTATTAATAAAGAAATACCGGCTTCAGTGGCCGCCCAGTCTAACGCATTCTCTCTCAATAGACTAGACTGCCCATCCCATGACAGGGAGCAAGGCCGATGCCAGTGAATAATTTTAGTAGGGGGTAGGGGGGTTGGTAGGCACATTCTCCAGTTGCCGGAGACTAGAAAAAGTTCTAAATGATAAACAATCCTATAAGCTATCTTAAGTGTTTCTTATGGCAATATAATACCCTAACTGCCAGAGGCTAGGAAAAATCTATATATTTAAACACTTCTAGAAGTTTTCTGAAGTGCTTTTTATGGTAACACAGCCCCCTAGTTTGTACTTGTACCTTAATTTTGATATGGTTTGAACCATAGATAAAAAACATGTATATACATTTTTTGGGGTTGAGTGCACTGAGGCTGGTTATTCCTAACTGGTTTTCCACACAAATGGAGGTGCAATTACTCTAATTTCAACCTTCCTCATCCCTAAAACACTAGCGTAATTAGTACATAAGCCTATAAGCCAAATGGGTAGTAAGAAGCGGTGCTAAGAAAAAAAGTAGTAAAGAGACAAATGAATGTGAGCCTTTGTATATACACGTAATGTTCATAAGACATAATTCGATTTTTTGTCATCAATAAGTAAAATAAAATAATTTTAAGGTTGGCCTGACATTGGTCTCCCCCCCTCCTCCTATCCTCCATGTTTCCTATCTACCCCTCCACCACCTACTTTCCCCCTCCCCCCTTCTTATAACCCACTCGTCTCTTTAACACACCATATTTTGAAGTATAATAAGCTCAAAGTGTCACCTCTACAATTTAACCCCTCGAGAATAAGCCACCACTGCAGAAAATTTTCCTATTCAAAAATTCCCGAAAAATGTTCATCTCTAGACCCAACCGTGATTTGAACCCTGATCTCTCCATCATCAGCAGACAGCAGTCCAATCTATTGCGAGAGTGACGTCTTACTGTGGATTCACACGGTCGCTGTAAAACGAGAGCAGTACAGATATTTGGTCACGTGACGGCTCTAATCCAATCACAAGAAGTCCGCGTGACCAGCACTGCTCGAGTAGAGATATTTTCAACTTTTCCAGCACTTTTACAGAAAACTCGCCAAGAAGACCCAATCAGCGCATGCACAAACTTTCAAACATGGCGTATCTCAAAAGTGATGATTTAAAAACGACAGTTTATTTGAAGCCATGAGGTTTATCGATGACAAAATCAAACCCAGGCAGAAAGTTAAATATAAAATTTTATTTTAAATACAGTAACTTGCACTGATTGTACGTATTTATATTTGATGTTTCAATGCATCATGGGTAAACAGAGATTCCTAACCTTCCACGAGTGTGTGAACAGCTGCTTACGTGTAAATTCACCTTTTGCCTTAGACCATTCGACCATCACTGCGAGTAATTAGGAGAAATTAAACATGAGCTATCTAGATTGCATTTGTTTCGTTTAAATAGCTGAAAAACCAACAATCGAACATTTTTCAAAATCGAAAATTTTACAGAAAAGAAAAGAGAAAATTTCTCTTTATGGAAAATGTACCATCTCGTATCTGTATTTGGTGCTTGCTTCGTATCATCGTCCGTTCTACGTCATTTCTGACTCTACTACTGCGGTTCAACGAGAAGGGACTTTCGTGTGTTTTGTTCAGATTCTATTTCTCTCCTCGATCTTTATTGGCTACATTTGTGATGAAACGGAAAGTACAGGCCTACATAAAAATGTGAATGCATACACATATCATAAAATTTTCCAAACGAAACAAATATAATCGAGCTATCCCAAGATTAAAAGCTTCCACTTCAATTTTAATTCTACCAAGAACGTTTTCACACAAATGAGTTCCAACAAAGTAATTAAAGAGATTCCGCTTCTCTTCCCACATTCACTTATCAAATACAGCGCTTGGTGGTTGAATGTGTCATTACGGTTGGGTCTGATACATACTAGATAATATTATGTTGACATTTTATTTTATCTGACATTTTCAACGAAAAATTTATCGGAATTTTATTTATAGAAACACTATCTTTGAAGGAGACGAGTACTTAAAGCAAAAGTGGATCAGAAATTAATAAACGCCAAAAAGCTAGTGGGCCTATAACGTTCCTAGGTAGATCTTGTCTGGCAGTAGGAGAACGAACAGGAAAGGAGAAAAATACAAACGACAATACAATGTGTTGTATTAAATGACATCATTCTATCCACAAAGATCCATTCTATGCTCCTATACCAGTTACCTTTCGTTTCCCGTGCATTTAGATCTTAATGATTAACAGAAATATGTGGATTTTTGTACTTTTCAGAGGGAAAATGTAAATGTCAATTTTTAAACTATGTTTACAAATCTATATATGTATAGGGACATAGAAAATAGTTTTTTATTAATTCCAGTAAACAACAAACTCGTGTACTGTTGAAGGTTGTTTCAATATCTAACCGAAGCGCAACATCTGATTGGCAATAGATAATCTAACTAGATAGTTAGATATTATAGTCAAAGCCTAAACGATAGAATTCACCTAGGATTCAATGATCTGACCATTTTTATCTGGAAAATTACCGGATTGTGTCTGAAGCAGACGAGTACTTGTGAACTCTCTTCTCCTATTTCATCGAGCAAGTGAAGCCAAGAGAGAGGGGGAAGGAGGGATAACCGCCAAACCACGACATTGACACAACCACAAGTGTATGAACTTTTTTTTTATTCATTCCAAAGTTCCATTCCACCTCTTAGTTCAGTTGGCAAAACAAATCATCTACCCTCTCCTCCTTCATTGCATCCTTTTTTCTTCTTCCCCAAATTACAGCTCGCGTCACGGCGCGCTGTGCTAGATTAAGAACAAATTCACACCAAATGACAAGACTGACAACAAACCTGGAAACGGAGAAGAGATGTTTTTCTACCTCGTGAGCAAACAACGGTCCACCGTCGGTTAAACTTTCCTATTTCCGCGACCATTTCAGTCGTGATTTCATCTCTGGGGAGTGTGACACCTTCAAAGTTCACTGTACCTCCTGAGGGCTAGGACTGGGCCTCACATTTACTAGGAATTCAGTATTCAGGCACTTATGATGGTAGTATAGAGGATGAGAGAAAAGATCCTTTTTTTTTGCAGTTTTTATAGCAAAAAATTTGTTTGGCCAAATCAAATAAAATATTGCTCCAGTAAAAACATAAAAGTTTAATTTTCTTTACATGGTGATATCAACAGTTGAATATTTGTCATGAGCATAGCGGCATTTGATTACAAACATTTTAAATGAAGAGCACAAGTTGTAATAATTAAATTCTAGGTCAGCCTTTGACAGATATTCAACAACAACGTTGATATCATTGTATGAAGAAACCGGCTTCGTGGTGTACTGGTCAGTGCACTTAGCTACGAACCTAGGGGTCTCAAGTTCGATTCCCGGCTGGTACCATGGGTATTTTCCCCAAAAGGGTAACTACCCCAATGGTCACCAGGGTTCGGTTCATTAGGCTTAAGATAGTTTTGAGTGCTACCGCTGGTTCCACATCGTCACCTTATCTCATCGGGACATGGAAAGGATGTACGATTAGTACATTTGGGCGTTCCCTGGGCAACGGGACATTAGTACTGGCTGCCAATCAGGTGTTACGCCTATGTTAGATATTGATAAAACCTTTAAAAGTACACGGGGTTGTTATTTACTGGAATGAAAACATATTATTCATGAGAGTATCTTAATGATGTGTTTTGAAAAGATAAGACGCCTTTGTCTACTTAATTTAAATTAGGCTAAAAGTTGAAGGTGTTAACCACTCGTACATAGCGTGGCTATATCCTGACTTTAGTAAGAAGAACAATAGCTGGTGGTTACTAAAGTTACTAAAACAATAACAAGTAATGTATTCACACATCAAATCACGTGATCTGCAACTGTCACTGTTGATAGATATTATCAATACCTATAAAATAACACTAATAATATGGAAAAAAGTTATAAATTTTGACCGCAAAGGAATGTGTTTGAATTTTTAAAACTTTTCTTAAATAGGTATCCTTGCTTATATGTTGGTACAATATTTCGACCGTATAGCGATAGAATTAATAAATTAGGCAATAGGTAATTCCTGAAGGGCTACTATCTCTGGGGCTATTGATTAGTGTCTGTAGTTCGATCCTAGGTGGTGCATATTTAAAGTGGTCTTACCATAGACAAGTACTATTAGAGTAGAGGGGAAGTATCATTAGCTTCAGGGGGGCCCACATTCTGGAAGAGGTTGGGAACCACTGCTTTGGTATAATATTATAGTTTAAAACAAATAATTTTAAGGAAAACGTTTTCAGAAAATATCCTCAAATAAAATTTTCTTTTAAGAAACATGTAGACCCTACAGTGTATTTGTTATTATGTCAAACACTCACTCCCCAGATTTTAATTTTGAATAAAAAATTTAGAGCCATTATCAATCGTTATTAACTATACTTAATCCAACACATTGGCTCAGTCGCTAGCGTGTCTGTCTACTGAGCTAAGAGTCCCGGGTTCGTTTCCCGGCATGGCAAAAAAAAAAAGTATGATTGGTGAAATGTGGGTTTACCCTTTCACAATTATAAATTGACTGCCGTAGACTGGATGGTGTACCTGTCCTAGTCTTAACTTAGGTCAGTGGTTCTTAAACTGTGATACGCGTACCCCTAGGGATACGGGAAGGATTTCAGGGGGTACGCCATATACCACTAAATTGTGTTAAACATTAGATATTTCTTAATAATAGTAAGTCTACTAAACAAATCAGTGCATATTTTGACAAGATGCCATGGACTTTTATAATCCTTTCTTTCCCTCTATCACGGCTTTGTTAAACTTATCACAAAAATGAAATATAAAATTTGGAAAGACTATTTTATGTAACCACAATATGATATTATTAAAAAAAATTAAAAAAAAGTTTATAATACCGTTTACAATAGAGAGTATTTTTTTCCTTTTTTTATTACGAAGAGATAAAAGGGGTACGTCGGTTAGGAAATCTTCCAAAAAGGGTACGTTGGTTAGTAAATCGCCCCAAAAAAGGGTACGTTGGTTAGGAAATCACCCCAAAAGGGGTACGTTGGTTAGGAAATCGCTCCAAAAGAGGTACGTGACTGAAGAGAGTTTGAGGAACACTGAGTTAGATTAAAAACAGATTTTTTTTTTGTTATTTTGGAAGTACTTAATTTAGAACTCCATCATAATCTTGAGTTTAAAAATATTCGTGGTTTCAGTATTTTCCCACTAGGAAAACGTAAAAAAAATAAAAAAATCCTCTAAATACGCCAATGGTACTTTTGGAACAGCGCAGGTAGGCGTAAGTCTCATCCTGACTGGTTTCTTGGTGGCCGACAGGTGGAATTTCGAATCTTTACCACGTGGACAAAGTGGGTTTTTCCACCCCAAAAATAGTTTCTTTGAGGAAGAATACCCGCATTTACTTGGAAGTAAAACTGAGAAAAGAATTTAAAATGAAAAAATTCCCTATACCTGATCGGGATTCGAATGTTTGACCCCAACAAAACAGACTAAAATATTCTGACACCGTTGTCCACGTGCCTCATGAATGTAGGAGTAGTTTGTTGTTAAACAACAGTTGTCAGTGAGCGTACAATGGTTGGGTTGATTTCAGCAGTTGGCTGGTCTGGCCATTAAAAGGTGAATATTGATGAAAAACTATGGTCAAGATTGTCGGTCCACGGCAAGAAACCAGACAAACCTGTAGTCCGGACTTGATGAAACATCATAAACGCCGTGACCTTGCGTTCTTTTAAACTTTTACGTGCTTGAACTAATTAAGAATGGGGAGATAAAATTACATTTATGACCGCACTCCGAAATGAGATTTTCCTCTGAGGAGGTTTGGCAAACGTTTACCGTCGACTGGTTTATTTCAAACCCACTCAGACATATTATGTCAGGGCCAAATGTTAATTTACTCGACTTAAGCGCACCAATGATGGTCAGAGAAAACTTCAATATACAGAAAGGCTACATAATTTTATCTTTGACTTCTTGATGTCTGTTTCCTGTATCTCTGCAATAGACTTATTACCACTAGACTGCGGATCAGAAGCTTCAAAAGAAACAAGTAGTTTCATATCTTTGACTTCTTGATATCTGTTTTCTGTATCTCTGCAATAGACTTATTACCACTAGACTGCGGATCAGAAGCTTCAAAAGACACAAGTAGTTCCATATCTTTGACTTCTTGATGTATGTTTCCTGTATCTCTGCAATAGACTTATTACCACTAGACTGCGGATCAGAAGCTTCAAAAAACACAAGCAGTTCCATATCTTTGACTTCTTGATATCTGTTTTCTGTATCTCTGCAATAGACTTATTACCACTAGACTGCGTCAGAAGCTTCAAAAGACACAAGTAGTTCATATATTTGACTTCTTGATGTCTGTTTCCTGTATGTATGCAATAGACTTATTACCATTAGACTGTGTATCAAATCTACAACCGACATGACAAAAACCCGCAACGATGGACAAGCATAAAGAGGCGTCATTCTCATTTTATCTGGTTTGCCGTTGGTGGAAAGGTTGAGATTCGAATCCCAGCAGGTTATACTGAGGGTGTGTTTCCTAAATGATTTATTACGCAAATGTGGGTACATTTTCTGTAAATAGTACTCTTATAATAGGTTTAAACATGCAATAAGGTGGTTAAGAAGCGAAACGCGAGAAGAAAGATAACAGAACAAAATTAACGATCATGATTATTATACTTTATTGGAAGTTTCCTTACATTCTGACAATGCCTCCCAACCCAGGCTGGTGGCTAAATGGCTTGAAACGTCAGAATCACAAGGTACTTGACTATAGTGGCAGAGGAGGCTAAGGTTTGATTCTCGGCCCGGTGCACTGGTAGTATTTCTCCCCTAATCTCACAGGCTAATTCAGGATACTAGGCTAAGTTACTTTTCCTTACCTCTTGGATTGAGCGATAAATAGCTATTGATCTTGCTAATAATTAATTTCATTACCCTATCCACCTCCTTAGGGTCAAACTACCCCTTGACACTGTAGTCGGCCTCCCTAACCACTCAGCCATGGGGTCGGCCCTTTACAGGAAACGAATGAATCACCATGCAAGGACAATAGGTCACCATTGTCAGAGTGAAAAAGTGAATCGAATGGCGCGAGTTGCAAATACACGGCTTGATAACAGACTCATTGTATGGTAACGAAACCCGCTGACCTATTATTCTGATTCTCCACTGAGCCCACCCTTTATATTCACACACACACTTAATAGGCTGTTATAACTATGTCATATTTGTTTTGTAGAGGAAAGTTTTTTATTTCAATAGTTATATAGAAGTGTTGATGCCATCTTTGATAACATACGGGTTATTAAAAGGGCTCAGACTTTTATGATCTAAAAATGGTTAAAAAAAACTATTTAAAAACTAGCACAAATGACAAAAAATAAAAAATCTTCAAATTTACTTCCAAAAAACTTTAAAATAAGGAAAAAAAATGTGTTAATGAACACACATGACTAGATCAAACACCCAATTTATAATGGAAACTTAAAAAAAAAAATGCATGCAATGAAAATCTGTTTGGGATAATACTGAGACGCGTTACATACGTTTAGAAATCTCGTATTATTTAAGAAGTTCTAATATTGTTTTCTAAAAAATGTAGAAGGACATTATCAGCTATTAAAAAGTTTAAATCTTGAGCTTAAAGTTTCCTTCTTTAAATTAAACGTTTTTCGCAAAAATGTATACTCACGCGATTAAATCAAAAGGTTATAAACCTAGATCTATCCTTCCTCTAGCAAATAAAGTCATGTTTTGATTGGGTCACAACAGAACATTTTAAGATGAAAAACCACCATCAGAA
>JBCFYV010005978.1:0-10948 GCA_039000515.1 Timema cristinae
CTGAAAAATTAACAAACATAAATAATTTTGTTGTAGCAGAACCCATTGAAAAAGAAACATAATTTAGTTTACTAATTTATTGACAGAGCAAAATGTAAAGAAAGTTGTTGAAGAGGGAATTTTAAAGAAATCCACATTTTATCATTTTCATCTCTGTCAACTCTGTATTTATGATTCAAAGTTGTTGGTACCCAAATCGCAGCCAAATCCCAAATGGGGGGCCTACACTATTTTGATTTTTGTTTTTAAAAATTTTATAAAAAAAAGTAAATATTACTTAAGCCCCTGTTATCGCCATGATGACACACCTATATTTTAAATGTTGTTACAAAGGATGTAGTTTAAAAATATGGCCTTACACTGATGGTTGTTATATTGCCTTACCATTGAAAGATATTTCAAAGGCCCAGTAGTTTAAAAAGTTGCCCCTCCAAGGCGTTGCTGAGGAAGAACACCATCATGCAAGGTATAACTTGTTTATCGACGCACCAAGGACCACCACGATGTAACGGTATACCCCTATACTGCAATATATTAACACCGGACACGATGCACACAATCAAAAGCCATCTTTATTACACCCTGAAACACAAGAAACAGTTTCATAACACTCCATTTTAGCACAAAGAGGAGTTTAAATTCAGTGTACAAATAACTAATATGCTCCTCAAACAAACCCAAAACTCAACTTTGAGAAAAGTGACAATATGTTTGGTCATAGATGTTTTGCTATACCAAGAAGAAATTTGGAATTGATGAATCTATAAAAAAAACGTGCACTAATATAGTATATTTGAACAGTTTCTATGGAGAGAATGATGCCTTCATCCATACTAGTAAATTATTTGTTTTATTGTATGTATATACTTCATTTTCAATGAAAGATTAATGGGTTGCCTTGGACAAGCTCCCACTATGGCCCCAATTTTTTATAAGCTGCACCATAGTGGAAACAAGCAAAGTAAGCTTACTACTGTTCAAGACATTTATCTTATAGGGTTAAAACCCTTTTAAAAATTTTAATATCGGAATATAAAATTTGGAAGCTAGTTGCCCGTTAAGTCAAAACATAAATTATTGCTACTTAACATGTGTACTTTTAAACATTTAGTTTTTTATTGCTCAAAAAGAGTGTATAAATAGAATTAGGATGAAAGTTTATCTTTGCACATCAACAAGTGATTAAAAATAATGCTTATTTTGCTTTAGTTGTCTTCTTCTTATTCACCTATTTTAAATGTGTTTCTTTTGTGTGTCATATCATGCTTACAATGCGACAGCAAAAAACACAAAGCCCCCTTTTTTGCACCATCAGCCTAATTGTCGGAAGACTTTCCCAATCACGGCTATTCAATTAATAGATTTTGATTTGGAATTTCGAGAAACTTAAATGCCCTGATTATCAATTAACAATAATTTTCGTAAACAACATAATACAACCTTAACTCACCAGTGCCTTTGCTATAATCATGTTAATCAGGGGGTTGTAATTTCCCCTTCCACAATTTTTCTAGGATATTTCTGTTGAAGTTAGTGTGTATCCTGAAATGCTTTTTTTATAGCCACATGGTAACGAAACAAATAAGCTGAATTAGCCCCAAAAATTTGGACAATCGCGCGCAGTAGATCCAAATCTGGCCATTTCATTCATTCCTATTTTAATATATATATATATATATATATATTTTTATATTTTATATTATAGAGAGAGAGGAGAGAGAGAGAGAAGGGGAGAGTTGGGAAAGGAGGGGCAGAGGACAGGGCCTTGGAGATCTGTTCTCTGACAAAAAAGGAATTGACTTGTATAAAACGGAGAAAATAATAAAAATAAAAAATTTTAAAATGATAATGATGATGGTAATAATAGTAAATTTTAATTTCCCTTTTCATTTGCTGGCCCAAAAGCTAAAACCCATAACGCCCGCACTGAAAATTACACAAGTACCATAAAAAATACATATATTTTTACTTTAGAAAATAAGCTAAACAAAAATAGCTAAATAATGTTATTTAAGATGAATAGTTAAAGAAAAAAATAATGTAATTAAAAATTAAAAGAATAAAAAAAAGCAATAACAAAAGAGTGGTCAAAAAACCGGGTAAAACATATGTAAAAAATAAATAAATAAAGTAAATTTAAAAAATTTATAGGCGAACCCCTATATGATAAATTTTTTATTGGGATTTCCTTAAATAACTCTCTGGTTTAGTTTGTCTTTTATGATGGAAATCGAATTCGAAAAACCTAGAATTGGTGCTATGGCACAATGACCTATAGGGCTTCCTTATAAGAGTTATTGAGAAAAAATAATTTTGGATTACGAAAGCCCGAGAAGGGATATGAATGCCTACATGATTATCTGAATCTTTATTTTTAAGGCCGTGCCTACCCATAAATGCACGGTTCTAAACAAAAGAATTTAAAACAAAATATATTTAATAATTCAACATTGTTGTTTTTTATTTATTTTAGTAACATATCTGGGCATCTTTCATAATTTTATGGAATTTTCAAACCATGCTAAAAATAGTTATTGAAATATTTTCATTAAAATGTTTCCATTTCAATGCATTTTAAATGGGAAAACAAAAATTATTAATGGATTTATTTATTTTCTTTGTACAATTAAGCTAGAGTGTTTGTTTATAACATATTATTTAATGAATAATTTCTTTTTCTTTTCAGACATATTTTTTAATTTGGGTTAGCTTCAATAATCACGACGATATTGAGCTCTAACGACTCCCAAGTCGACTCTCTAGTCAAAATACATGGTTTTAAATACAACTTTTCCTTCTGCAACTAGTTGTCATAGCTGATAATAGGTGCCGTTAGTATGATCATTACCCATTTACAAGCTAGTATCATTTTGCAAGCGTTGGCTAACCTGCTGTATCGGAATGCAGGCGGCAATGGAGGGTTAAACTAATCTCTGTGACCTTCTTGAGTCAAAGAAACATTAATACCATGTACGTTAGGATAAGAAGGGCCAATGTCCAATTATGAAAATTTGCGTAATTAAATATAAACAATTAAACATCTTAATATATTCAGTAACTAAAATACTCACAAAGTCTTCCTGCTGTGTGAATAAATATAGTTGGTCCCTACTTACTTCAATGAGAGTATTACTCTAGTGATACATTATTTTCAAAGAAAAAGCCACATGCTTCTCCATACACAAAGTTTTATGACATTAGCCCTTATTTAACTGAGACAGTAAAACATGTAAAATTCTTCACTCTTATCTTATATTCTTTCTTGAGTTTTCTCATTCTTTAGCACTACACGTTGTAATAATAAGTGTTAATATTCAAAGTAAATGAAAACTACTGTACATTGAATTTTTAATCCACTATTATAATAAATAAAAATAAACATTCCTGCTCATATCAAACATAGTTATTTTAAATAAAGTTTGGTCTAAATGTAATTTGGAGACGTTCTCAGTATAATTTTATATACTAGTTTTTATTTTACGGTCTAGGATTTGACTCTCATTGGACTTTGGAATAAGTTATTTTTCAAAAAGTTAATGAACGAAGTTTTTGGTAGTCAAGATGTGAAAATGTTAATTTTATTTTATTAGCGTGTTAAATGTGATTACTTTTAATTTGAACCTGTTGCATTCTCGCAGTTTGTGCGCTCGTTTTGGAAGAAATGTATCGAATCCCGAACAATAAGTACCCACGGTGATTACTTTTTATATAATTAACAATATGTGACCTTTTTGCTTTCGAACAAAATCCAATGGATTGTATAAATTTTGAGGTGGAGAAGTATTTACAAAATATTATTTTATATCCTTGTGAAAAACAAGTTTATGAAGAAAGGGCGCACCAAAGAAAATCAAAGATATAATTGATTATTTAACTTTTTGTAGTAAAGGGTAAGTTTTTTTAATGGTATGCATATTACTGGCGCTTTGGCTATCTGTATCTACTAATTTAAGTACAATGGATGAGCAGCGATACTATTTTATTTACTGTAGAAATAATATCAAAATTAAGATACAAATAAATACTTCTATATAACAATGCAGCGATTATTCTGATATTTCAAGTACTTTTTTTTTTAAAGAAAAGCTCTTAGCTGAAAGTAAATGTTACTAACACTCTGTAACGCACTTATTGTATGTTCAAAATCTCTTGTGCCTTGGCCGAGTTCGTATCACGCTAGTACTAAGTAATTTCAACCTAACAGGGAATCGAACTAGTCAAGTTATTGAGCTGATTAATTTACGCACTCAGTGCTCAGTCATAGCACTTTAGCAATATTGACCACGACATGAAGCCGATGATAAGTAATAATATATTTAAAACCATTAAAATTAATGAACTTTTGTGTTCCCTATGCCATAAAGTAAGTAAGTAAGTATTTGATACCCGACCGCCTCTGTTGTATAGTGGTCAGATTTACTGGCTTCAGATACTGAAGTCCCAAGTTCGATCCCCAGTACCCCTAATTCTGTCTGTGAAGCAGTGGGTCTGAAACGGAACCAAAATCAACCTCGTGAGGACAAATGAGGAGATAATTGAATGAATAAGTAGCGCTACAGTCTAGAAAACTGAGATAGAAGTCTGGAGGGCTCGTTGTGCTAACCACATGGCACCCTCAGCTTGAAAATGTTGGCCCTATCTTTGCCAACATACGGCAGCCTCTCGATTGGTATAGCCTGCTTGCAGGCTGACACCATGGAGATATTACTCAAGTTAAACTCTACCAATAGGATAAAAAATTATTCCCAAAAACATTTATTTCTGGAAAATTGTGTAAATCCTATAGATGTTTGAAAACTGTAAACACCGTATTAAATAACAGATACCCACTTCAGTGGCTGAGTGGTCTAAGGTGTCACTAGTGTTAAATTGGCCTGCTGATAGCGGAGCACTTGGGGTGCAAATCCTGGTCGAGTCTATTGAGGGTAGTTTTTCCTAAATTGTTTCCCATCTTCCAAAATAAAAATGCTGGTAGATAACCTCTCAAATGCTTTTTCCTCATTACCACCCAATTAGATTATCATATATGCGTATAACATGAACAGGTAGTATGACGTGGTAATATCAGTAATAAAAATAACAGATATATTTATAGTCAAAATTGTTATAGTCTTCGAAATGAAACTGCTTTTAAAATATGTTATTGCCTCCTTAGCCTTTAAATTTTAAAAATTAGCCAAAGCACAGTGGCCAAATTTAGCACATTAAATTTTAGTTATTTTTTATTTTACCTGCTTACTAATAAACTCAAATAAATGGTACGACAAAATCGTAGGCTACATACTCAATCGTATAGGTTATTTATTATAGTTAGTGACAAAACCTTCAAAAAAAAAGTTATCTCTAATTTTACCTTAAATAAATTTTTCTCTGATAAATAAGTGTACATTATTATTTATCACTACCCTCACCAGATATTTATTTGAAAAAATTTCAATAGTGGTACAACAAGATTAACTGTAGTAGTGACACCTTGAAATGCATAATTACTCAAATGTGGTACGTAAAAATTTTTCTTTGTGTACAAAACGGTACATACTAGTACAAATACTTTGGCATGAAAAAATTCAAATAGTGGTACAACAGCATTAACCTGGAGTCACCACTTTGATATGCTAATTACTCAAAATGGGTACGGGTACAAAACTTTTTCTTTGTGGTAACAAAACGGTACAAAAACTAGTACAAAACTTTGGCATCAAAAAATTCAAAAGTGGTACAACAGCATTAACCTGGAGTCACCACTTTGATATGCTAATTACTGAAAATGAGTACGGGTACAAAACTTATTTGTGTTACAAAACTATTACAAAACTTTGGCATCAAAAAAGTTCAAAATCAAAAGGGGTACAACCGCATTTACTTGAGTACGTGGAGTACTCACTTTGATATGCTAATTACTCAAAACGGGTACGGGTACAATACTTTTTCTTTCTGGTACAAAACGGTACAAAACTAGTACAAAACTTTGGCATCAAAAAAAGTTCAAAATTAAAAAGTAGTAAAACAGCATTAACCTAGAGTCACCACTTTGATATGCTAATTACTCAAAACGGGTACGGTACAAAATGGTACAAAACTAGTACTAAACTTTGGCATCAAAAGGTTCTAAATTCAAAGTGGTACTACAGGTTAATGGACATCTAGCTGACTGGAATGAATAAGCTAATTTTTCTGCTCGAGAGTGTGATTGTATCTTGACGTTATGTCTCCCCACGTTTAGTCAAACTTGGTCGCCTACACACTTTACGGTCCGGCACTACACTTTTTATCTCTCTCAATTCTTGGAAAAAAGTTTGCTTGCTGCCTTTACTGATTACCGTTCGTGGTCGCCAGTCTCCCAATTGTTTAAACAAACCAGTAGTTCTGCCAACCTAATGGGCTGGAATCCACCAGTTTGTATAACGTTAGCAACGCCATCTATTTTAGAGCTGAAAGCTCAACACGCCGCCAGGGAGGGTAGGCAGGGCCTTAAGGTGATGGAAAGTATGCTCCTGTATGATTTTCTCAAATACTTTGGAGAAAGTGTTTAAGAGGGAAATAGGTCTATAATTACAAGTATTTGTTTTTGCCCCTTTTTTATAAATAGGTATGACAACAGATTGGACAGGCTAATGTTAAAGATATAGGCTAACAAAGGGGTAAAATTGCTGGCACAGCCTTTAACAATAAAACTTGGAATCCCATCTGTCCCGGCACATCTAGATGAACTCAATTTTTTTATAGCACTAGCAACATCCAAGAATGTAATGTGGCATGGATACAAGGGCGCGCTAGTTTCAATAATGGGGCAGGGTAAGACAGGAAGGGCTGAATTATAAACGGAATGAAAGTAGCTCAAAACTCATTAGCAATGAATACAGGATCCCCTATAATTCTGCCAGATTAGACAGGGAAACGTTATTCACACAATTGTTTTTAACAAAATCCAAAATTCCTTGGATTTGCATTTAATAATATTTTCAATTGAGTTCATGCAATTTGCTCTGTCTATAATCAAAGTAGATTTATGCTACATTTCAGAAAATTAAATATTGTGAACTCATAAAATCTAGCTTTTTAAATCAACAAAAAGAAAATGGTTTGTATAAAATATTTCAATTTTATTCTTGCCAAGAAATTTGAAATTTTTATAAAGAAAAGGTTGGAATGATAGGCTTTAAATATTGTGTTGAAGTCAAGCTAAATGAAGACACGTGCATGTCCGTAATCCATGATGTATCAGGGGTTTAGTCTAATTCGTAAGGGAAAGCACTTACCTTGTACTGCCAAACATTGCAAATATCTGGTCCACAAGTTCTACGAATTTTTTAAATCAAGTTCTAGTGAGTAGAGTGTAAAAATTCTGTATGCCAACCTTACTTGCTTGATTCCCCAAATAAATGTCATAATCCTAAATGGTGTAGGCCTTATTTTTCCCCTTCAGTATTTATAAAAATAGGAAAATTGGTCCTCATTGTAAGTTGGATGAAATTTCATGATTGAAAAAGCCTACATGTGTTATTCTCAAGTTATGCTTGTGTTTTCAAGAAGATACAAGCTAAGCTACTACTGTTTCTAATAGCAGTCATTCATTAATTGGTAATTTCTAACTCAACTTGTACTGGCTTTGGTAAATAGGTAAGCCACAGTCTAATTTTCATAGAAAGAACCTTATCTGATAACTAGAAAAGCTACAATATCTACTTTCACATATTATGTATACATCAAGTCATGTGATTCACAGCTGTCACTTTTAATATATGTTATCAATACCTAGCTATAAAAAACACTATGAATCTTTAAAAATGGGGCCACATTATAGATAACTTACCAATAGCGAAATTTTAACGTAGGTCCTAAAAATAATCCAGATCCAACTTTCGTAGAAGGAATCTCTTTTACATTATTTGATTCGGAATGTACAAATAGCTCTCTAGCACTAAGCACGAAAAATAGAATGAAAAATCCAAAACAATAATATTTGAAATTATCAGCCATTGAAACAATAAAAATAGTCGCAATTAGATTGCTAATGAGAATATATATTTGTTGTTGAACACTTTTAAACTATACTAAATAATAAAATATAATTCATAGTAAATTTAATTAGTATTAAATAAACTCAACCTTTATTATTATTATCATTAGAAAGAACAAGCAACTGTAAAAAAATAAAATTCCCTTACATACAGCTAACCTATACTAAATTTAACTCAAAAATTGACCTCAATTTATTTTTTTGTTAGGAAAATATATAAGGCTACAAAAAAGTTGACTTATAAATGCAAGAAAATTGAAAGACTTCTACAGATTGAAAACAATTTGATAAAATGTTTCTATAGCGATAGCGCAAACACATGTTACTAAAAAAATGAATTCATAGGAGCAATGTGAACTTTTTTTTCCCTTGAACAATTTCTGCATGACTACGTAAATAACCAAAACTACTGGTCTCTGTACAGACTATTGAAGAACCCAAAAATTAATCAATGATCATTTATTTGATTAAATATATCAATTTACTTTAAAAAAAAAAGGAAATTGTTATATTTTAAAAAAATAAATAAAAAAGTGATAAATTTTTAGGACAACCAGTCCTGTTCCAGAATTTATATACGGAGGGAAGGGGATATACATAAAAAAAAAAAGAGCAGATTTATATCTTTTACTGCAAAAATGGATATGTTAATCAAAAAATTATGCAAACAAATTATTACAAAACAAGGTTGTAAACCAGATCTTAGTAAAGCAAAATGTTGTTAAAGTTTTGTGGATCATTATAGACCTAATTTTACGGGGTTATTGATATCTATAATCAAAAATGGGTTTCTCTCTTGCGCACAAAACACGTAAAATGTTGGCTTCGATAAAGGGGTCCCCAAACTTTGTCCCCGTACCCTTTTGCTAGGGGAAACCCCCTGCCTCCCTAACTTTAAAATTTTTGCAAATTCATTAACTTCAAATGTTTTTTGACAGCTGGTATATTTGTTTACTCACTTTGAAAGAGTTAAATTTCAAACCCTGTATGAAGTGTAGTTGAAAAACTTTAAAAAAATACATTTTTAATTTAAAAATTAAATTCAAATTAAAAAAAACCCAAAATTTAAAAATTTTTAGTATCTGTTAAATGAAAAAACTATGCAAAAAATCAATGTTTTTAATGGGGGGGAATGAACCTGATCCCTTAAATAATAAATTTTCTATTTTTGGGCATCAATTTAGTTAATTTTTAATCTCAAACCCCCTCGATTAGTGACATCAATCTTTTTTTTTTTTTTTTTTTTTTAGGAGTTTGGGTAACTGCGCTGAAACCCCTTTCCACTATATCTGAGGAGGGAAAAGAAATTTAAAAATTTTCGTGAAAATTTCATAATACTTTTTAAAGCCAGAATTGCAATCAGTTTCTAAACGTACCTGTTCTTCGTTAGTGCTTTTTTCCCAACAGTTCCTCTTGTAATATATCCATTTCTTAAAAGGGTCACCATATGGTTTAATTATCCACTGTGGTATTACCATATCAAAACATCCTCAAACCGCTTTAAAAAAACGAATAGAGGGCTTTTAAAAATGTTAAACGTAGGTCAAAACAAGTTTTCCGGGCATTTGTGAAAAAAGGGGAAATTTTCCCAACCGTCCAATGTTTTGCTTAGTTAGGGATGTGGGATGATGAGTGAGGTATGTGTGTGGGAAAAATTAATTTAGTTTAGTAGGGCTAAAGGGAAAATATTAAGACTGAGATCGGGAATGCCAGTGCAACTCTTAAACCCATATTTTTGGGAAGATAATGTAAGCAAAATCTGATGCAAGTGGTGTCCAGGTCTGGGACAAATCTATCCTTGGGGTGAAGGGTGTAACTCTATAGTAGAGATAATTGATGGGGAGATAGATCCTCAAAAGACAAAGTAAAAGTTCTAAGAGAGGGCTATTTAGGAGTAAGCCAGTTGTGGGAAAAGTGAAAATAAAGTTTTCAGCTAAAGGAAAAAGCCAGAAAAGGATGGTAGGATGGATCGAGGTGTGGTGGCTTTTCCCCCTTTTCTTCCCCTAGGCCGAATCATGGAAAATGACAGCGAGTCTCGCTGTAGTAAAAAATATAATTCTGGGCCCGTTTATATTTTTTTTAGTTTTAATTTATTCTTAAGTGTTTTTTATTTTGACACTACTAGCACACCATGCGGGGCCCGATGTCATATGTAAATACTTTTAATTAACTCTCGTATTTACGTTGTCGACTTATTGTTTTCAAAAGAAATTGCATTGCATCAAAGGGAAACACCGGCCTTGGGATAAACCCTCCCCCAACCTGCTCAACTCACAATTTCATCCTGGCCATGCACAACATATCCGGGCCTAACCATCCCCCATCCGACAAGCAGTTATTCACAGGGTCAAAACTATTTTTTAAAGCCTCATTAAGGATGGGCCCACAGCAATAGCACCTTGGAAGCGACACAGGAAGTCCATAAACCCAGCAGGTTTTTTACCATCGCCCCCTTTGCAACCCCGGCCCAGTCTACACTCCACTGCCCTGGAGAGGCTTTGGAGCAGGGGTTTTCAAGCACATTCCAGCGAAGGGGCCCGAGCGCGGAGATAGCGGCTCGACTAGTAACAAAGAACAATTCCTTTACCAAACACATGTTGAATTGCCTCGTTTTACTAAAACCTTTATTCTTTTATTGTACCTAAATTTTACTTGATGTATCTTGTCTCAATAAAAACTTGCCGGTTTTCTCCTTTTCGCACTTTACTGCCTTTTGGGCCCTTTCCCCGGGAAACTTTTGCATCACTCAATCGAAAAGTATAAAAAACGGGGGTTCGCTGGGGTCAGGATCAGTCGGTAGCGGGAGGAGAACCAAACCGTACCATAGATAAGGTTTGATGGACTGAGAATGTAGAAAAGTTTTTTTAGTAGTCCATGTAAAGATTTGCAACGAAAAGGGGCCATGCACGACCCATAAATTGTGCCCTT
>JBCFYV010005979.1:0-12860 GCA_039000515.1 Timema cristinae
CTTACAAAGTTTAACATTCGGATTTGTTTCTTTAAAAAAGCCGTTTGGTCTAAAATAGTAATATTTCCTAAATGATCATTTGAACGAATACTTCTATACAAAGTTTGTAATTGAACAAAAACAATGATGTTTTAGTGACCTTATTTCTTATAATTATCGAATATTAAATATATTATGGCTTTAAACAATGGGTATACAAGAATGGTCTTTAATAAGTTGTATAGTGGCATGTTGATGTATTTTTAACATCTTTTTATATTATTTGATAATTTTTTAATTTTTTTCTCTCACCCTTTTGCTAACGCAGCACCCCAAAAACAATGGTTAAATCAAAACCCCCTAAGGAAACTGTAAGTAAAAACCCTACGAATAAATAAATAAAAATGTACGCTTCCTATCGCTAAAAACGTTTTGAATAAACTCTAAAAATTTGTGAAACCAAAGGCCTTTTTATTGAAAAAAACCAACGGGTTATGGGCCCAGGGCACGTAACGACATTAGTGCGTGATTGATTTTTTTAAAATAAATTCACTTGGTGCGATATTTTTGGAGAAAACCCGACGAGACATTTTGGGGTTAGGACGACGCCGGCCAGCCACAATGGACTCGACAAAGTTTATCAACTTTGGATTCTGGAAGGAAAAGAAAGGGAAAATACATGGCGAAAAATGAGCATTTGTTTACGAGGTATCCCCGGGCGACGACGAAATTTTGAAGGAGGTTAGTAAAACCAAAGGGGCGTTGTTGATAAGCACCGCGGCACAAAGAGGGGAGTACCAGACAATCGCTCGACGTTTTTTTTAAAATAAGGCAGACACCCATGCGTTATCGTTTTAACCGCAAATAGACAAAAGAGACATTTTCAGAAAATAATGGTTAAAGTAGCCCGGGAGGTGTGGCTCGTGCCAAACTGTTTAATTTTTATTTTTGGCCGTTGAAGTGATACGCTACGCATGTCTCAAAATTAAAGAATTTGGGGGCGAACTAAAGAGGAAATGAGTAACGACGCCGAGTAACCTCAAAATTTGCCAGATTTTTTTGATCTGTAAAATTTTTTGGTCTTGCCTGAAAAATTACTTTTCATTCAAGTCGAGTGGTTCTGATGTCAAAATGCGGAAATCGACAATTTGAGAACCACTGTGTGCCTACGAAATGCACTGAAACAAAACAAGAGTATCTCAACAAGAAGCCCTCTATGTTAATTCGTCAAAGCACCAAAAAAAACTCGCACAAGAATCAGCAAAAGGGTGACAAAAAGAAATTTTCACCACTCAAGAAGAAAAAATCACCTAGCAAAAGGGATGCAGGAAGCGAAAGGGATGAAGCACTTGGGGAACAAAGCCAGCAACTCGGAAAATCCGGAAAAGGGGGCAAATATATCCGATACGGTAGCCCGATGTGAGAACTTTGGAGTGCAAATCCAAGTTTGGTATGTGATAAGGAGCAACAAGTCATTTTCTAAAAACAAAAAATTTTTTGGACGTTCGGTCTTTTTTAAAACCCCACAGTGATCACAGCGAATGCGTGAAGGTTGCGGCTTTGGTAAAGGCGACATTTTACATCGAAGCAGAATCAAAGGCAAATCACAATCACGTTGGTTTATGAAAGGTGTGTTCCCGGGATCCCGAGAAATCATTTTCAGTCCTTGCAGCCAGGATAAGAAAAAGGAAGCAAGTTTATCTCTCTCCAAGGTTTGCAACTTCATCGTCAAAGGCGAAGTGAAACTGACTGGAGTTCGTGAGCGGTTTGGTGGGTCTAAGGCTGAACGGAAGAACGTGAACGACATTCCCTCCAATAAGTAACGCAACAGAAGAAACAATCTTCTCCCAAATTTACCTGAACGATTCGGACATAGAACAAGGAACGTGAAATCCCCTTTGGACAAGCTGGGAATTTATGTCAAATTGGGCAGTGAATTTTTGAAGGCTGCGTCTATGGCAAAGCTATCGTTTCCTTTCGGTACGAGGTCTAAGACACGGAAAGGGAGAGCGGATCCCCACAGAGTTTGCGGTCCATTCAAAAGTCCATGTCAGGGTACTTGTATTGTCTTTAAGGATGACTACACAAAGTTCAGGACCATCTACTTTTTGAAAGAGAAGTCCGAAGTTGCGAAAGTTGGCTCAATTGTTTCGGAAGTCAAGACTCTTGGACACAAAATCAAAAAGTGCTAAGCGACGGGGGCAAGGAATTCGACAACAAGCATGTCAGAAAATCCTACAAAAGGAAGGAATTGTTCAACGCATTACGAGGGCCCTACACTCCAGAGCAGAATGGCTCCAGTGAAAGAGAGAACCGCACCGTGGTTGAAACTGCTCGAGCAATGATGTATGCTCATGGAAAGCTCCTCAGATGCTTTGGGCCGAGATGATCAACACAGCAGCCTATGTTCTCAACAGGACAGGACCTTCCCGAGTTGATGGAAAATCTCCCTACGATTTGTGGCATGGCAGTAAACCAGGTCTGAAAAAATCTTCGGGTGATCGGATCTCCCTGCTATCCACACATTCCAAAACAACAAGGAAGAAGATGGATCCAAAAGCAATCAAAGGAATTCTCATCGGATACGACAAAGACGACGGCTACAGGATCTTCTGTGAAGAGGAAGGAAGACTCATCAGATCAAGAGATGTCATCTTCGAGGAAAAGGTGCTAGAGCATAAAAAATCGACAACTATCTTCCGGAAAGTCTCGACTCTGCTGCTGAACCAGTGGATTCAACTTCTGAAGAAAGTCAAGAAGATGATGACAAAACGCAAAGCGAAGAAAATGAGATGAATTCTGGGATATGAGTACTGTTGATGAAGAAGAAGGTCTAGATGAACAAGTTCCAGATAGTGCTCCAAGTCCAGATGAAGAAGCCATCGTCAAGCGCCTTCGTAATCGTTCGTCGCTCAAACCTCCAGAGAAATATCAGGACTTCGTGATGCTTCTCTCTAGCCCTCTTCAGGAACCTGGATCCTACAAAGAAGCCATGCGATCGGATCAGCAAGATCGTTGGAAAGAAGCTATGAGTCGTGAGATGAAAGCTCTTGAAGAGAACAAGACTTGGGAACTGGTTGATCTACCCCCAGAAAAAGAGCAATCTCGAATAAATGGGTCTACCGGATCAAAACCAACGCCGATGGATCGATTGATAAATACAAAGCCAGACTGGTCATCAAAGGCTTTTCACAGCGGAAAGGAGTGGACTACGATCAAACCTTCAGTCCAGTTGCAAGAACATCAACTATAAGAACTTTACTCAGTGTTGCTGCCAACGAGAAGATGAGACTAGCACAAATTGACGTCTCAACAGCATTCCTCTATGGTGACCTCCAGGAAACCATCTACATGCAGCAACCTGAAGGACATAGTGATGGATCCAACCGGGTTTGCTGCCTGAAGAAAAGCTTATATGGACTGAAGCAAGCTCCTCGATGCTGGAACAAAAAGTTCAGCAACTACATCGTCAGCTTGGGATTCAAGCGAAGTAAAGCGGATCCCTGTCTGTTCGTGAGACGAAAAGGACGAAGAAGATGTTTTTCGTTCTTTACGTTGACGACGGACTGATTGCAGCTGAAGATGAGCAAGAACTTCAGAAGTTCATCAACGATCTGAAAAGGGTTTCAAAATCACCTCCATGCCGGCGTCTTATTTTCTAGGATTGGAAATCAGCCGAGAAAAGGACGGATCAATTAGTGTGAGCCAGAAACACTACACGGAGACCATACTCGAGAGATTTGAAATGACCAACTGCAAAACTGTATCTACTCCAATTATCAAGGACAACGATGCAGAAGAAAGTCCTCCAAATCCTTGACTTCCCCTACAGACAAGCTGTTGGAGCACTTATGTTCTTGATGTGCGGCACACGACCAGACATCGCATATGCTGTCAGCGTGGTGTCCAGAAACCTCGAAAATCCAACCAACCGTGATGTTCAGAAAGTAAAAAGGATTCTGCGGTATCTGAGAGGAACGACAGACTACGGACTGATCTACAAATCCAACCTGGAAAAAGGTGTATTTGATTGTTTCAGCGATGCAGATCATGGTGGCTGCCTAACTACAGGACGCTCTACCTCAGGAGTGCTCTGCCGGTACTCTGGGGCACCTATTTCGTGGATGAGTCAGCGACAAGCCTCTGTTGCCATATCCACAACCGAAGCTGAAATCGTAGCTGCCAGTGAAGCTGCGAGAGAGATGCTGTGGACCAAGCGGCTTCTGACGAACTTGGCCATCTGAAGTCGACACCTACTCTGCAGTTGACAACGAAGCAGCCATCCGGCTTGCACAAAATCCTGAGTTTCATCGAAGAACAAAACACATTCGGATCAGACACTTCTTTTGTTCGCGAATTGGTCACCGATGGGGAAATCAACATTTTAAAAGTTGACACTCAAAATCAGCTCGCGGACATTTTTACAAAACCAATTTTTCAGTTCATTTTAAATTTTTATGTAACAAAATGGGAGTTTACAAGTTATAAAATAAGGGAGAGTGTTGATGTATTTTAACATCTTTTTATATTATTTGATAACTTTTAATTTTTATCTCTCATCCTTTGCTAACGCAGCACCCCAACAATGGTTAAATCAAAATCCCTAAGGCAACTGTAAGTAAACAACCATACGCAATAAATAAATAAAAATGTATCGCTTCCAATCGCTAAACAACGTTTTGAATAAACTCTAATAATTGTGAAACCAAAAGTGCCTTTTTATTGCAAAAAAACCAACAATTAAATACTAATGTTAAATTTTAAAAAAAATACAATATAAAATATAACAGTTTTAATTAAACAAGTAAAAAAATAATTGTTTAGAAATTTATAATACTTTTAAAATAATTTAAGCACATATTAATTGATGGGGAAATATGTAGTTGTTGGCGACATGTTTTTAGTTATATTTCATGTGGCACATTCTAGCGAATGGAAGGGAAACTATTCTTTTATTTTTTATAAAACTTTAACGGGACGGAAGTGGGTATATTGGTCAACACCCCCTGGTGCACACATCAATATCTTTTAATACAGGCATCGCATTTCCTTGGAAAAGAGAAAATTGTTGCCATTTTTTACATAAAATAAATGATTTTATGATTATTTTATGGTATTTTGAAATATTTAACTGAATAAAATATTTTCATCAACTGCGGTGTCTGCATCATTGTAAAAAACTTGTCTACCGTTCAATCATATGGTTTAGATTCGTCAGCCTCCATTTTGAAGCTATGTTCGTTAGAAGATTTTTGTGAAAGTGGTGTTAATATTTTTTTAAGGGAATAAAACTATAAAATACACTTTGTGTCCGACCTCAAATATATAAATAATATTGGCCTAAATTACTGTGGTTAACTATCACATTAATATATTACCATCTGTTTTCATTTACAGTCATCCAAAGTGATAGATGTCAGCTGTTGGCGTAGTGATATATTAGGGATTACTTCTAGTAGCATTTCGAGCTGTCATCCAGGTAAACTTAGCTCGTAAATGCCTTATATATGATTTAAAACCTTTGCCATCTTGCCCCTTCCCTTTTCCTTGTTGCCAGCCTTTACTTTCAGCTAACTAATTCAGAAATCCAAGTTAACGGCGCTAGTTATCATCTTGAGTACTTCCAAGCAATTATTTACCCGTAGATAGATTGAATAATCGTAGTGGCCATCTACAATTATTCGAGGGTTTATCCACTAGCCAAGCTGAAAGCTGATGAAATAAATTTCATCACACATCTACCCAAGTAAAATTACCATAGCATCCCAGAGAGAACCTACACCAACAAGAGTAAAATACCATAGTATACCAGAGAGAACCAACACCAACCAGAGTAAAATACCATAGCAACCCAGTGAGAACCAACACCAACCAGAGATAAAATACCGTAGCAACCCGCAGAAACCCAACACCAACCAGAACAAGATACTATAGCATCCTGGAGAGAAAAAAAATCAGACCAGAGCAAGATACAATAGTATCCCATAGAGAACCATCATACACGTGAGTAAAATACCATAGCATCCTATAGAGAACCAACATATACCTGATTAAAATACCTTAGCATCCCAGAGAGAACCAACAAGGACCTGAGTAAAATACAATAGCATCTCAGAGATAACTAATATATACCTGAGTAAAATACTATAGGATCCCAGAGAGAAGCAACATATACCTGAATAAAATACAATTTCATCCCATAGAGAACCAGCATAGGCCAGAGTAAAATAACATAGTATTCTATTGCAAATCAGACCATTACAGAGAAAAATACTCGAGTATTCCATTGCAAACAAGAGAATTCTGAGGAAATAAAAAAACCACAGCATCCCAAAGTAACCAAAACCATTTCAGAGTAAACCAAAGACCCTGAAAGAACCAGACTAACTTTGGTTGTTTCATAACCGAATGAAAACCAGAACAAAACCCAAAGATTGGTTTGTTCTGGATTTTTCTGGTTTTCTACTCTGGTTTCCTCTTGAGATTTTCACAAAGGCAATGTGGCATTCAACATCATTCGATAATTTTTAAGAAAATATGAGATATACAATGTACGATTAGTTAAACGAAAAAAATATGTTTTAAAAAAGGTTTGAATAACATTACAATTTTTACATTCGTGACTTTTTCCCTTTTTAAATAAGCCGATTTGGTCTAAAATAGTAATATTTCCTAAATGATCATTTGAACGAATACTTCTATAAAAAGTTTGTAATTCGAACAAAAACAATGATGTTTAGTGACCTTATTTCTTTTATAATTAATCGAATATTAAAATATTAATGGCTTCTGAAAGCAATAGGCTATACAAGCTATGAGTCTTTAATAAGTTGTATAGTGGCACCTTGTTGAAGTATTTTAAACATCTTTTTATATTATTTGATAACTTTTAATTTTTATCTCTCATCCTTGCTAACGCAGCACCCAACAATGGTTAAATCAAAATCCCTAAGCAACTGTAAGTAAACAACCATACGCAAAAATAAATAAAAATGTATCGCTTCCTATCGCTAAACAACGTTTTGAATAACTCTAATAATTGTGAAACCAAAAGTGCCTTTTATTCCCAAAAACCAACAGGTTATGGGCCCAGGCACGTAACGACATTAGTGCTGAATTGATTTTGTTAAATAAATTCACTTGGTGCGATATTTTTGGAGAAAATCCGACGAGACATTTTGAGGTTAGGACGACGCCCCCCACGCTCACATGGACTCGACGAAGATTATCAACGTTGGACTTCGGGAAAGGGAAAAAGGAACTGAATACATGGCGATACAAACTGACATTTGTTTACGAGGTATCCCCGGAGCGACAGACGTAATTGAAGCAGGTTAGTCAAACCAAGGGCGTTGTCTGATGAAGCGACCGCGGCACAAAGAGCGGAGTACCAGACATCGCTCGACGCTTTTAATAAGGCGGGACAGCCATGCGTTGATCGTTTTAACCGCAAATATGACGGAAGAGACACTTCAAAAAATAATGCGTCTCAAGTCAGCCCGGGAGGTGTGGCTCGAACTGAAACAAACTCTTCGACGGCGTCTCCGAAGACAAGGTTTACAATTTATCCCTTTAAGTTCCCCCCTTTAGTTTATTGGAAAAAAAGCCTTTTAAGTTTTTAAACGCATACGAAAATCTCAAAAATTTAAAAAATTTGTGGGCGAACTAAAAAAGGAAAATTGGGTAACGACCCCCGGCTTTTAAACCCCAAATTTTCCCGAAATTTTTTTTTTTATCTGGGAAAAAAATTTTGGTACGTTGCCCAAAAAAAAACTTTTATTCAAGTCAGCTGGATTTTTCGGTCAAAAAGGGTGACAGGACAATCGACCCAAATTTTACCCCCAACCCCGCCGTTTTGTACGAGGGGGTGCCCTGAAAGGCAAAAAAGGTCTTTTTCAACAAAAGCCCCCTTTGTTAAATTGTCAAAGCACCAAAACCCAATCGCCAAAAAAATCAGCAAAAAAAGGGGGACAAAAAAAAAATTTTTGCACCCTACTGCAAAAAGAAAAATACCTAGAAAAAGGGGGAAGCGGGAAAACGAAAAACGCCGGGGAAGCACTTGGCCCAAAAAAGCCAGCAACCGGAAAATCCCGGAAAAGGGGGGAAAAAAGGGTTCCCGACTACGGAAAACCCGACTGTGATGAATTGGAGTGCCCCAACCCCCCAAATTTGGTTTGTAAGATAATGGGAAAAACAAGTCTTTTTTTCCCCCAAAAAAAAAAATTTTTTTTTAGGGACGTTCGGGGTCCCTTTTTTTCCAAAACCCAGTGATCCAAGCGAATGGGTAAAGGGGTTTTGGGCTATTTGGGAAAAAACGAAATTGACACGGGAAACCAGGGGGTCAACGGCAAATGCCAATTAGTTGGGTTTTAATTATGGTGTTGTTTTTCCCCGGGAACCCAAGGGGGAAAAACTATTCTCAGGCCTTGAGGGGCAGGATTTAAAAAACAAGGAAAGCCGGTTCATTTTGTCTCCAGAGGGTTTTCAACTTAACGTAAAAGGGCGAAATTTTAAAAAGATGGGGTTCTTTAGCGGTTTGGGGGAAAATCAAAAGGGTGAACGTGAAAAGTGAACCCGGAAAATTTCCATCCCCTTTTAAGTCCCAAAGCAACCCGAAAGCAAAAAATTTTTTCTCCAAATTTACCCCGAACGATGGGGCATAGAAAAGCCCCCCCGTGGAAATCCCTTTTTTGGGGAAAAATTGGGTTCATGTCAAATTTTGGGCAGGAATTTGTGAAGGCTTCGTCTATGGCAAAGCTCCCTCGCTGCCCCTTTTGGTTTCGAGGTCTAAGACAAGGAACCGGGGAGCCCCCGGAAAACCAAAACAAAATGTTTTTCGGGGCCATTCAAAGGTTCCTGTCCCGGATACCTTTTCCCCCCCCAAGGATGACTAAAAACCCCCCCTTCGGGGGCCCTCTACTTTTTGAAAAAAAAAAAAAGAAATCCAAAATTTGCAGAGAAGTTGGCTTTAATTCCCTTGCGGAAGTCAAGATCTTGGACCCAACATTTAAAAAGGTGCTAAGCCCACGGGGTGGCGGGGAAATTGACAACAAGCATGTTTAGAAAAACCTAAAAAGGAAGGGTTGTTAAAAGCATTACGATGCCCCACACTCCCGGCAGAATGGCCCAGTGAAAGAGAGGGAAACCCCAACCCTGGGGTTTTAAAATGCTGGCCAAAGTGTTTTTGCTCGGGGAAAAGGTCAAAATGTTTTTGGGCCCAGAGTCAACCCGCAGGCCCCGGGTTTTCCCCCAGGAAAAGGGCCTTCCCAGGAAGGAAAACTCCCTACGGTTTGGCATGGCAGGGAAACCAAAGGTTGAAAAATCTTTGGGGGAAACGGATTACCTGCTATCCACACCCAAAAAAAAAAAGGAAAAAAAGTGGTCCCAAAAACAATCAAAAAGGGTTTAAAAAGGGTTTCACAAAGGCGGGGCGGTACAGGATCTTTGTGAAAGGAAAGGAAGAACCCCATCCCGTCAAGAGTGTATTTCGAAAGGGAAAAAGGTTTTTTTGGGGCATAAAATCGACAACTTTCTTCCGGAAAGGGTTTTCCGACCCCCTGCTGAACCTTGGATTCAACTTAAGAAAGTCAAGGGAAAAATGATGACAAAACGCAAAAGCGAAGGGGAAAAAGAAAAAGAATTCTGGGGTAGTACTGTTGATGAAAAAGAAATCTAGATGAACAAGTTCCGAAAGTGCTCCAAGTCCGATGAAAAACCAAACTCCAAAGCGCCTTTTGTTAATCGGCCCCCCCCCCCCTCAAACCCCCCAAAAAATAAAGGACTTCCCTGAATTTCTTCTCTCTTAAACCCTCTTAGGGAATTGGGTCCTACAAAGAAGGGCCCTGCCCCATCGGAAAAAAACAAGATCGTTGGGGGAAACCTATTTTAGGGCGTGGAAGAATGAAAGTTTGAAGAAGGAAACAAGAATTGGGGGGAATGGTTGATCTAACCCCCCGGAAAAAGAGCAAATTTGAAAAAAATGGGGGGTAACCCCGGGTCAAAAAACCCCAAAGCCGTGGATTTGATTGATAAATACAAAGCCAAGATTTTTTCAACAAAGGTTTTCAAGCGGAAAGGAGTGGACTAAAAATCAAACCTTCAGTTCCCGTTGCAAAAACAAAAACCCCAAAATATAAGAACTTTTCTCGGGGTTGCTGCCCCCAAAGAAAGATGAGAATTTGACAAATTGAAGCTCCCAAAAGCCCTTCCTTATGGTGCCCCCCAGGAAAAACCCCCCTTCAAACAGCCAACCCGAAGGCATGTGGGTGGATTTCCCCCCGGGTTTGCGCCCGGGAAAAAAGCCTTTTATGGATGAAGCAAGGCCCCCCTCGATTTTTAAAAAAAAAAGTTCCCCCGCCCAAATAAAAAATCAGGCCCTTGGGGGAAAACAAAGCGAAGGTTTTAAAACGGTCCCTGTCCCCGTTCCCTGAGACGAAAAGGACCCGAAAAAAGATGTTTTTGTTCTTTAAAAATTTACGACGGACTGATTGCAGCTGAAGATGAGCAAGAATTCAGAAGTTCATCAACGATCTGAAAAAGGAGTTAAAATCACCTCCATGCCGGCGTCTTATTTTTCTAGATTGGAAATCACCGAAAAAGGACGGATCAAATTAGGTGAGCCAGAAACACTACACGGAGACCATACTCGAGAGATTTGAAATGACCAACTGCAAAACTGTATCTACTCCAATTATCAAGGACAACGATGCAGAAGAAAGTCCTCCAAATCCTGACTTCCCCTACAGACAAGCTGTTGGAGCACTTATGTTCTTGATGTGCGGCAAACACGACCAGACATACGCATATGCTGTCAGCGTGGTGTCCAGAAACCTCGAAAATCCAACCAACCGGATGTTCAGAAAGTAAAAAAAGGGTTCTGCGGTAAACTGAGAGGAACGAAGACTACGGACTGATCTACAAATCCAACCTGAAAAAGGTGTATTTGATTGTTTCAGCGATGCAGATCATGGTGGCTGGGCCCAACTTACAGGACGCCTAAACCCCAGGAGTGCTCTGCCGGTACTCTGGGGCACCTATTTTGTGGATGAGTCAGCGACAAGCCCCTGTTGCCATATCCACAACCGAAGCTGAAATCGTAGCTGCCAGTGAAGCTGCGAGAGAGAGATGCTGTGGGCCAAGCGGCTTCTGAGCGAACTTGGCCATCTGAAGTCGACACCTACTCTGCAAGTTGACAACGAAGCAGCCATCCGCTTGCACAAAATCCTGAGTTTCATCGAAGAACAAAACACATTCGGATCAGACCTCTTTGTTCGCGAATTGGTCACCGATGGGGGAAAACAAACATTTTAAAAGTTGACACTCAAAATCAGCTCGCGGACATTTTTACAAAACCATGTTTTTCAGTTCATTTAAAATTTTTATGTAACAAAATGGGAGTTTACAAGTTATAAAATAAGGAGAGTGTTGATGTTTTTAACATCTTTTTATATTATTTGATAACTTTTTAATTTTTATCTCTCACCTTCAACGCAGCACCCCAACAATGGTTAAATCAAAATCCCAAAGGGCAACTTAATAAACAACCAACCAAAAATAAAAAAAAATGTATCGTTTTCCAATCCTAAACAACTTTTTTAAAAAAAACCAAAATTGTAAAACCCAAAAGTCCCTTTTTTTATGCAAAAACCAAAAATTTAAATACTAATGTTAAATTAAAAAAAAAAATAAAATATAAAATATAACATTTTTAAATTAATCAAGTAAAAAAAAAATTGTTTAGAAATTTAAATACTTTTAAAAAAATTTTAAAGCACATATTAATTGATGGGGAAATTTATTTTGGGGCACAGTTTTTAGTTATTTTCATGGGGCACTTTCTAGCAATGGAAGGGGAAACTTCTTTTTTTTTATAAAATTTTAACGGGGGGAAGTGGGATATTGGGTAAACACCCCCGGGTGCACACACAAACTTTTAATACAGGCTCGCATTTCCTTGGAAAAAGAAAATTGTTGCCATTTTTTTTTACATAAAATAAATGATTTAAATTTTTTTTAGGGTTTTTTTTAAATTTTTAAACTGAATAAAATTTTCATCAACTGCTGTCTCATCATTGTAAAAAAAATTTTTCACCGTTTATCAATGGGTTTTGATTCGTCCCCCATTTTGAACTAGTTTGTTTGAAATTTGTGAAATGGGTGTTATTTTTTAAGGGAAAAAAAAATATAAAACCTTTTGTCCGACCCAAATAATAATAATATTGCCCAAATTACTGTGTTAACTACCAAATAATTTCCATCTTTTTTCATTTCATCATCCAAAGTGAAGATGTCACGTTGGCGTAGTGATATATTAGGGGGTTCTTCAGTACATTTTTGAGCTTCATCCAGGAAATTAGCTCGTAAATGCCTTATATAGCTAACCTTGGCCATCTTGCCCCCCCTTTTCCTTGTTGCCACCTTTACTTTCACTAACTAATTCAAAATCCAAATTAACGGGCTATTATCATCTTAGTACTTCCAAGCAAATTTTTTCCCGTGATAGATTAATAACGTAGTGGGCCTCTACAATTTTCGAGGGTTTTATCCCTAGCCAAGCGAAAAGCTAAAAGAAAAAAATTTCATCACACACTACCCAATAAAAAATTTCCATAGCATCCCCGAGAGAACCTACACCAACAAGATAAAATACCCAAAATACCAGAAAACCAACACCAACCAGAGTAAAATACCATACAACCCATGAGAACCAAAACCCCAACCAAGTAAAAAACCCTACAAAAACCCAAAACCCCAAAACCAACCAAACAAATACTATAGCATCCTGGAAGAAAAAAAAAACGACCAAGCAAGATACAATAGTATCCCTAGAGAACCATCAACAGTGAGTAAAATACCCTAGCATCCTATAAGAACCCAAAACC
>JBCFYV010005980.1:0-11038 GCA_039000515.1 Timema cristinae
TTTAGAAAATTGTCGAAGACAGGATATCAGGGTTCGATCCTGTTTTGCATGCATTGTGGGGTTTTTCCTAAATGGTTTTGATCCTACCCCTTAAAAATTGGGTGTTCTTTTTTTAAATTAAACTTTATCTCCTAATACATAAATGTAATTAGTACATAAGTGTATAACTCAAAGGGGTAGTTATATGTGGGCTAAAATTCAAGGTTGGAAACCAGACAATGTAAACAATGTTTTTAAAAATGTAAAATACTTTGAAAAATAATAAAACTTAGTTTTTTTATTTTCATATTAATATGTTTAACAAGTAAATTTCTTTTTCCTGGATGTCTGAGATAGATACGAACAAAAAACCTTAAAAACATAACTTCACTATTGAAAAAAATTTAATCAATGATATGTGATAAAAAATTTTTTTACCCTTTTTAAAAATTTTTTATTGGGTTTAGCTTGTTTCAAAATTTTTATTAAAATTATAAAAATTTATTGTTTAATACTATTATTTTTTTTGTTAAAATTAAATTATTTATTATGAAAAAATATCTAGTGCACAAAAAAGAAATTATATTTAAAGTCCGGGCTCAAGCTTTGTTTTGAAATATTTATTGAAATGGTGAGTTTAAAATAAAAAATGGTTTTGTAATTGAAGATATCCCACTAATCTCACCCAGTTTGAAAACAAAAGGGGGGTTTTGCACAAACAATAAGCGGGGGCTTGATAGGATCAGTTGTATGTGATTCCAATCTTTCTCAAACCTCATTTTCAGTTGCACCTAACAATTGGACGTGATTGTCGATCAGATTTGGTAAAGAAAAACCACCAAAATTCCCCCCCCATCAACTTTTGATTCCCCGATCAGTGTGTTTAGGGTTAACATAACCTGTAACGTTTTTTTCTTGATAAAAAAAGTTTTGTTTTTTATATTCTTTATTTATTAATAATATTTATGGGTATTTTTTGTATATAATTAAAAACTTTTTTTTAATGTGATTTTTGTTTAAAATGTAAAGTATGGAATCTTCGATGGAGAGTTTTTAATTTTTAAAATGGGTTATAGAAAATTTTCAATTTCGAAGACAACTAGGGGAAAGAATGAATTTTTTTTTTAAATTTAGGATGAAATTTGAGATGAGGTTTAGTTTAAATAAACGTTTGTGTTTATTTGATGGGATTTTTAAAATGAGTATCTTTTATTTCACATTGAGGAATTTTTGGGGCCGGTTTTTTAATGAACCAATTGTTTTTGAAAAAAATTTTTTTGCAAGGGCACATTCCAAAAAAAAAAAAATAGGGAAGGGATCAATGGGTGTCAACAAATTCTGTATGCAGAATTTTTCGTAGAGTGATCTCACCCTTGCCTTAAGGGCCAAAAGATAAAATAAATTTTAAAGTGCCCAAAGAAATATTTCATCTTACAAAAAGAATTTGTGCCATGCGGGTTTTTGGAATTATTGGGCGTTATAGATGCCTCACATTCCCATACTTCACCAGGGTGTGTGAAGCAGATATTAGAAACAAAAGGGTATTTTTTTGTAAAAGTTAAAACTGGTGAAACTTCATTAAAGTTCGTTAATGCTGTAGTCGTGGCTTGGTCTGTACATGCAGACAATATTTTAAACAGCCTTACGAGCTCAGTACAAAACAGAGCATTCCTGAGGGAAAACTACTGGGTGATGGAGGTTATGCTTGCGTGCTTTTTTTCTAACCCCACCAGTTTCCAATACGAAAACTAAAAATTATAAATAATCTCATATTGAACAAGAATCCCATTTGGAGAGCTTTTGGGGTTGTGAAGAGAAGATTTCCCCCTTTTCAATGGGCCAAAGGTTAAAGCTTCAACAACATTGAAGGCTTGGCTTGTTTGTACTTCATAATTTAAAATCTGAAACAATAAAGTTAAAATTTATTAATTTTAAAAATATATTAATCTAGGCCCATGACAAAAAAAATAAAATTTTTGAAATGTTAATATGTGTTAAAAAAAGGTTTTTTATAAAAAAAAACAAAATTTACCCTTTTCATCCTGTTGCTTTTTTTAAATCTCCTTTGTAGTTTTCATAATTATTTTTTAAAATTGTTCTGAGGATCTCTGAACAATTAGTTTTTTATTAAAATGTCGGCAAACTTTTCCAGGCCGCCTCTTTTTGTTTACTTGTCACAGCACTTTTTTTTTTTTTTCATTTTTCACCGTATTTTCCAACAAAAAATTAACAGAACCGTCATTTGAAGTAAAGTTGGGGGCTTGGATTTCTTTTACTTTTATTTTATGTTTAAATGAATATATCATAATATCTTTAAAAGCTATTTTTTAAAACCCAACTATAATAATACAATTTAAAACAAAAGCTTTTAAATTTAAAAAAATTTAGTGTATTAATTTTTAAAAAAAGGTATTCACAAAGCCAATTGGGGTATACATTTGGGGTATGTTACAACAGTCAGCTGTTCAAAAATAGAATTTTTACAACGTTGCCAAGCTAGTTTTATTTGATTCCCCGGTTAAATCTGTGGTCAGGTGATCGGAGTTTTTGATCTCTAATTAACTTTGTTGCAAACCCAGATTTTTCTGATCTATGATCAAGCTGATTGACAATCGGTGATTGGAGAATCAATATGATGTTTGTGCAACCGGCCCTAAATAAAAGAAGAAGAAAAGTTCACTTTACTTTAAGTATTTAGGGCTTTTAAGTTAGTGTTTAGAGATTAAACATCCAAGTTGAAGCAGAAACGCCCGCAGAACTCTTGGTAGTACTCGACTTACATTAGGTGTCAAAAACAATATTCCTCTTTTTAAATTGGATGCATCACACACGCGGAAAAACTTAGTCCATTTCGAACTCTACAAACCTCATATATTTTTTACTTTGTTTTCCTTTACTCTTTGTTCAAGAAGGCAGGGAACAATTCAAAAATAACACTCCTCTGGTGGAATGACGAAGTATTATATTTTAATATAGATTTTTTTGTATGAAGTCAATGTTTTAACTTGCTTTAAAATGCCTCATATAATATTTATATTAAATAAAAAGACCCTGTATAAACTCCGCTTGGTTCAAACTCGCCGCCACTATAAGACAAGTTTACCGTTATCTTTTTCTAGACTGATACTCGGAACTGAATAATTAAAGTTGTCACATATTTTCTAGCATCATCAGGTTAAAGTTCTAACCCAAGTGGCTGGGAAATTGGAAATTGCTGGTTTATTCACCAAGTCGGGATGGAACATTTTTCAGATAATGTTCTCTATTTGCAACAGGAGCTATCTATCAATCCATACCAGGAGGTAAGCTTGTAAGATTTCCGTGTAATAACTGGAGATATGCAATAGAAGATTTTTGGAAACATGAATAATTACAATACCATGTGACATGTAAAGAAAGGGCTGCCAATTTCCTTGCTACCTACATGGGTACAAAACCAAAAATCAATGTAAGTATTGACTGAGTTCTTCAAGCACAAATTTTAAACAACAGAAATAAACACAAACCAATAATTAAGTGCATAATTTGGTGTGCTAGAGAGGATATAGCTTTACGTGGTCATAGGGACTCTGGGCCTTGGATGAACTTCCTAGGAAAGGATAAGGCCACTTAAGATCTCTTTTACAGTTCAGAGCTGATGCTGGCGATGAGGTGTTAAAGCCCATCTGCAAACAGATCCTGTTAATGCAACGTATATTAGCTGGCAGATCCAGAATGAAGTGATTTTATCTCTCAATTATTTGCTATTGCATAAGATAACTGCCCGTGTATACAAAAATGGTGGATTCCAGCCCTCAGGTTGGGGAGAACTACTGGTTTGTTTAAACAAATTTGGGGGGACTGGCGACCAAGACCGGTAATCAGTTTTTGGCAGCAAGCAAACTTTTTTTTCCCAAAAATTGAAAGAGAAAAAGAAGTTTTAGTGCCGGACCGTTTTAAAATGTGTAGGCGACCCAAATTTTTTTTAAAATTTTTTTGAGTTTTTAGTAAGCAGGTAAATAAAAAAAACTAAAATTTTGTGCAAATTTTGGGCCACTGTGCTTTGGCTAATTTTTAAAATTTTAAAGGTAAGGAGGAAATTAACATATTTTAAAGCAGTTTTCATTTCGAAGACTTAAAATTTTGACTATAAATTTATCGTTTTTTTTTATTCTGATTTTCCCACGTCATACTCCCTTTTCATGTTATGCTTTTTGATAATCTAATTGGGTGGTAATGAGGGAAAGAAGCTTTGAGGGGTTTATTTTCCCACATTTTTATTTTGGAAGTGGGGAAACATTTAGGAAAAACTACCCTAATGCTGCCCGGTTTGCACCCCAAGTGTCCGCTTCAGCAGGCCAATTTAACATAGTGACCCTTTAGCCCAACTCAGCCTAAAGTGGGTATTGTTTTTAAACGGGTTTCATTTTTTCAAAACATCTATAGGATTTCACAATTTTCCAAAAAAAATGTTTTTGGGAATTTTTTTTTATCCCTATTGGTAGATTTTAATTAAATTTCTCCATGGTGTCAGCTAAAGCGGGCTTACCAATCAGGGTCCCCCGTATTTTGGGAAAAAGATAGGCCCTTTTTTAAGCTGGGGTGCCATGTGGTTAGAAAAAAGACCCCTCCAGACTTCTATCTCAGTTTTCTAGATGAAGCGCTACTTATTCTTAAATTTATTCCTCATTTGCCTCCGAGGTTGTTTTTGGTTCCGTTTCCCACTGCTTCAAGACAAAATTTTGGGGCATGGGGATCGAACTTGGGACTTCAGATCTGAAGCCAGTAAATCGCCCATATCAACAGGGGCCCCGGCGGGTTAAATTAATTACTTACTTACTTTATGGCATGGGAACACAAAGTTCATTTTTTTTAATGGTTTTAATATATTTTACTTTTCATCGGTTCTGTCGTGGTAATATTGCTAAAGTGCTTTTGATAGCATGGTGCGTAAATTAACGCTAATAAATTGCTAGTTCGATTCCCTGTTGGTTGAAATTACTTAGTACTGCGTGATACGAACTCGGCCAAACACAAAAAGATTTTTAAAATCAATAAGTGCGTTAAGAGGTTATAACTTTTACTTTAGCTAAAGCTTTTTTTAAAAAAAAAATACTTGAAATATCAGAATAAACGCTGATTGTTATATAGAAGTATTTATTTGTATCTTAATTTTGTAATTTCTACAAAAATAAAATGTTGCGCTCATCCATTTTACTTAAATTAGTTTTACGATAGCCTAAGGCCGTAATATGCATCCCTTAAAAAAAACTTCCCCTTTATACAAGAAGTTAAATTCAATTATATTTTATTTTTTTGTGCGCCCCTTTTTTAACAAATTGTTATTCACAAGGATATAAAATAATATTTTGTTAAAAACTTCTCCACCCCAAAATTTTTTACAATCCATTGGATTTTGTTCCCAAAGCAAAAAAAATATTGTTAATTATATAAAAAGTAAAAACCCTGGGTACTTATTTTGGGGTTTTTGATCTTTCTTCCAAAACGAGGCACAAACTGCGAGAATGCAACAGGTTCAAATTAAAAGTAATTATTTAACCGCTAATAAATAAATTACATTTTCAATCTTTATACAAAAACTTCGTTCATTAAATTTTTGAAAAATAATTATTCCAAAGTCCCCAAAGAGAGTCAAATCCCAGACAAATAAAAAAAACTAGTATATAAAATTATACTGAGAACGTCCCAAATTACATTTAGACCAAATTTATTTAAAATAACTATGTTTTTATGAGCGGAATGTTTTTTTCATTATTTAATAGGGATTAAAAATTCAAATTTAAATAGTTTTAAATTTTTAAATATTAAAATTTTATTACAAGTGTGTGCTAAAGAATGAGGGGAAAAAACAAGAAAGAATATAAGATAAGGTGAAGAATTTTACATGGTTTTTGCTCGTTTAAAAAAGGGCTAATGAATAAAACCCTTTGTGTATGGAGAAGCTGTGGCTTTTTCTTTTAAATTGTATATAGGTAATACTCCTTGAAGTAAGTAGGGACCAAATATTTATTACACAGCGGAAGTTTGTGAGTTTTTAATTACTGAATATATTAAGATGTTTAATTGTTTATATTTAACTACGCAAATTTTCATAATTGGACATTGGCCCTTCTTATCTTAACGTACATGGTATTAATGTTTCTTTGACTCAAGAAGGTCACAGAGATTAGTTTAACCCTCCATTGCCCCCTGCATTCCGATACAGCAGGTTAGCCAACGCTTGCAAAATGATACTAGCTTGTAAATCGGTAATGATCATACTAACGGCACCTATTATCAGCTATGACAACTAGTTGCAGAAGGAAAAGTTGTATTTTAAAACCATGTATTTTGACTAGAGTGTCGATTTGGGGGTCGTGAGAGCTCAATATCGTCGTGATTATTGAAGCTAACCCAAATTAAAAAATATGTCTAAAAAGAAAAAGAAATTATTCATTAAATAGTATGTTATAAACAAAAAACTCTAGCTTAATTGTACAAAGAAATTAAATAAATCCATTAATAATTTTTGTTATCCATTTAAAATGCATTGAAATGGAAACATTTTAATGAAATTATTTCAATAACTATTTTTAGCATGGTTTGAAAATTCCATAAGAATTATGAAAGATGCCCAGATATGTTACTAAAATAAATAAAAAAACAACAAGGTTGAATTATTAAATATATTTTGTTCTAAATTCTTTTGTTTAGAACCGTGCATTTATGGGTAGGCAGGGCCTTAATGGGCTTGCTCTCATATACATACATCCAGAGGTGTCAGTTACGGAGGATGACGTTCTCAATGAACTTTATATAAGCCAAGGAAAATTAACATAAGACTAAAGTGGGAAATTTTTTCAAAAATTATTTTGTGAGATAAGAGTGAGTGCAAGTAACTTATTTGAATTTTCATATTTAAGTTCATAAAATAATTTTATCAATCAAATTTCCAAAATACAATTTATTGAAACTGTTATGTTTGTATATTCTAACAGTGTGGATCAATAAAAATTTGCTTACAAGCATATTGTTCATAGAAATTTTAATAGTCATAAAATTACAGAAAAAATTACGATTTTTAGACATTTTGAATTATTTTGGATATTTTTGTATTTATGTTGTTGCATTTGCATTTTGCAGTAATTAAATTTTCAAATTTTCCACGGGAAAAAACCAATTTACACTGCTTGGGAGATTGATAAACAGTTGAAAAATTGGTTAAAATCAAGGAAAAGGGTGATGGTTTTGATATTGTAAGGCGTGTGATTTTGATATAAACAATTGCAACATTCAGGAAAATTTGCTTTAGAAAAGCATGCAGAAAGTAAAAAACCTGTTGAAAGCTCTTAGAGAATTGTTAATAAACGGACTTTAACTTCGTTTGTTTCTCAAACTGCCACGTTAAACAAGAAAGTAAAAGAGGCAGAAGTTCGTCTCTCAGCTTTTGTTCTGAACACAATATCTCATTCGACGTAATGCAGCATTTATCTTCTCTGATCAAATCCGTTTGTCCAGATTTGATATTGCAAAGAAGATTTCATGTGGGCGAAGTAAAATAACGGTTATTTTAAAGTATGTTATGGGATTGGAAAGTAAAGACATCCTTTGTGATATTCTTCGTAAAAACAAGATTTCTATAATCGTGGGCGAAGCGACCGACCACAGTTGTGCAAAATATTTGTGTATTGTTGTTAGAGTAGATTTGGGTCAAGTTAGGATTAATGATACTTTTTTTTGACTTGGTTCCACTTACAGGTTAAGACTTCGAAAAGTCTAAGGTCAATAAAGAGGTAAAAGGATAGGAATTTTTATCAATATAAATATATATATATATATAATATATAAAATTTTTAACTTGTTAATTACTTTTATTTTTATATTTTTTTAAAATTCTTTTGTATACTATCCTTTTACCTCTTTATTGACCTTAGATTTTTTCGAAGTCTTACCTGTATTATAATGCTCTTACTTTTTTCAGTTTAGAATGTTTTCAAAATGATTTATGATGTCCTCGGGCCCACAACTGTCTTACAAATTTTTCAACTTAAAGATTAAATTATGAAAGCCCTTATCGCAATTTGGGGTTTTTAGTTATCAATATATTAAGAAAAATATAACCCCAAATATGCTTAAATTTTTCTTACAAATGTAACTATAAAGGGAACTTTTAAAACTTAAAAAAAACTTTCAAGTCAACAGAGTTAAATGTGAAATATCTTTACTTCACATGAAAGTTCAATCTTTAACAAACAATTCTTACCAATCGTACCATGAACTTGCCAAATCACTTCATCCCATCTTATTATACGAGAAAATTAGGGCATTATAAATTCCCAAAATTGACAATATTATTTCTAGCAATTATATAAACTCAATAAAAAACTCAATACTTTTTCTCAAAGTCAGTCAACTAAACCCAAGCTCCTCAATTCAAACACTAAATTTCATCCCAGATATCTCAACCTATCAAAAATTTAAAAATGAACAATAAAGATGAAGAAATCCTCCAAATGGCTATAAAATAATTTTAACAATCATCTATCAAACAAAAGGTACAATCTTAAAAATTGATAGTCATGTCATTATCAAATGCTGTCTGATAGAAAAAAATCTACTTAGGAACATGGTCATAACCAAATACACAAAATTATTTTAACCACACTAAACAAAATAAATTACCAAGCCAATCCAAATCCATATTATTTTCAAACAAAAGATGACTCCAACAGAAAAATCAATGTTAGAGCTGACAAAGGTAATATCATAGTCCTCCTGGAAAAAAATGATTTATCTACAAACCTTAGAATTTATTCAGAAAAACAATGTAACTGAACTAAAAACTAACCCAACCTTTAAATACCAAAAAATTTAAAGAACGAAATTTTAAAAAAAAACCCCCTTTAATAATACAACAGAAAGATGCATTCAGATTTCTCAATATGAACCCCCCAAGCACCCTCCTTCACATCGTTACCAAAGATTTACAAACCTAACATTCCAATCCGACTTTGGTGAACACCAAAATGCCCAGCATATAAACTTGCTAAAAAGGAAAGCAAAAGTATTATCATAATCTAAAACTCCCAACAAATTTAATATCGAAAGCTCCGTTCATTTAATAAAAAAAACTCAAAACCATTTTATCAATAAAAACAACAAAATTTATGTCACTTGACATTTCCAATCTCTACACCAACGTTCCAGTCTTGAACCGTCAACATCATCAAAGATTCTCTAACCTGTTTGGATTTCATAATGAAACTTTCGACCAACTCTCTAATCTTGTTCAAAACAATCACTGATCAAAAACTATTTCCAATTTAATAATACATTTTATTCTAAAAATGCACAGATTTATCTGTTTTCCCCAAACCCCTTCCTTCACCTCTGACAAGAACATCTTGTGAATGTGGGGAATGCCAGGTCTCCACCGTGGTTTGGATTTAAAGTTAAACTGTAGGTCCTTCATTTCATTTTCACAATCACCCTATCATTACACATTAGCGTAAGTGCGTATAACCCCAAGGGTAGTAAGACGCGGTGCTATAATAATAATATTCTCAAATGACGGACTGCAAAGGGTTCTCTATTTCATGTATCATGTCAAAAATATTTTTACAAAATATGATCCATCATCTTTAATAATCTAAATAACATATAAAAAATTTAAAATTTTATTGCAGATATGATGATGATATCTTAATTTTATACGACGACAAAACCCCAATCTCTCTGATATTTCCGCATGTGTCAATAACATTCACCCCAATCTGTCTTTCACAGTCGAATATGGAAATAATAACAGTATTAATTATCTTGACCTCAATACCTCTACAAAATTTAATAAGCAATTAGTATACAGAATATACAGGAAACCTACACACATGATGCCATCATCCCCAAAAATTCTAATCAACCCCATTCTCACTTACTTTGCCACCTTCAATTTGCTTGTTTAAACCCATTATTTTAAAAATTCCACTCAATAAATCTAAAATATAGAACTGAAGCTCAACATATTAAACTAATAGCCACTAACAATGGTTATTCTCACTCCTCATCTACAAAATCATAAACAAACAAAAGAATAAAATTAAAAACACACAAATTTCTCAACCACCCTTATCAATGATAACCACAACTGTTCTAAAGATAAAGGTAAATGGGTCAAATTCACTTACACTGGTCCCGAAACAATATCGCATCACTAATATCTTTAAAAAAAAATAATCCCAATATCGCTTTCTCCAAACCCAACAACACTATAAAGAAAAATCTTAGCAAAGAAATTAAACATAATGATTTAAAATTTAAAACAAAAACTGTGTTTTATAAACTTGAGTAGTAAGAGGGCGATTATATCCCATTTTACGTCACTGGTATTAAAATAATAATGACTGCGTATGTGAGTGGACGCCAGGCTTTGTGGGCGTCAGCCTTGTTGATGCCGTGTGACGTCAGCCTGTGTGTGTGTATGGTCACCATTTAGTTAATAAAGTTATAAATACCTTTTAAATTTTTCCGTTCCGGAAAAGCATTTGATCTAGACGTCACATTAGATTTTAAATGAATTATATATTAAGTGCCGAGGTTGGAGAGGGGTAGCTATGTAGAGATATAGTGACGTCGATAGTATTGTGACGTCAGCCTGTGTGTGTGTGTGTGTGTGTGTGTGTGGTGTGTGTGTTTTGTGTGTGTGTGTTGTGTGTGTGTGTGTGGTGTGTGTTGTGTGGTGTGTGTGTGTGTGTGTGTGTATGGTGACGTTCCGGAATGCATTTGATCTAGACGTCACATTTGATTTGAATGGGAAATTTTAATAAATTTAAATGCCGAGGATGGAGGGGGGGAGTATGCTAGAGATATAGTGCGTCGTAGTATTGTGAGTCAGCCTGTGTGTTGTATGGTGACGTTCCCGGAATGCATTTGATTTGACATCACATAGATTTGAATGATTTTAAAAATTAATGTGAGGGTTTGGGGGGGGTAGTATGCTAGAGAATAGTACGCGTAGTATTGTGACGTAGCCTTTTGGGGGGTTTGTGTGTATGGTGAGTTCCGGAAAGCATTTGATCCTTAG
>JBCFYV010005981.1:0-13159 GCA_039000515.1 Timema cristinae
GGGAAATATCTAACTTATTAAAATCTCTTCGTGCTTGGTTGGATTAAAATGTTTATCAATGGCTTTGTTCACTTAAGACACTTATTTGATTATTTGATAAAAACATATTTTTCTTTATCTTCCAAACAAACGACTGCAATGTACTACACAATGTACTACACAATATAAATGACCGCAACCCGCCCGAAGCGTCCCAGCGAAGTCACAGCTCTGTTGTCAACTCTGCTGTTTGTTGGTTTTGATAACGTTTAAAAAATAGCTCCCCTTTTTTTGGAAACAAACTTGCCTCTGTTGATAGTTCCATTCATTTCTCCAAGCACCAGAGTGAAAGGTATTGTTCTCTAGTCCGGCGTTGAGCATCATTTAACCGAGGAAGACAATACGGTCTGATGAAGTTGTCACGAACCCACGGTTTATTACAGGCTTATTGTATCATTTTATGTGAGTTTACAGTGAAATCATACTATTTTGTTTATTATTTGAAGCATTGTATACTTACCTCCCCTACTTCATCAAGTCAAGTGTTTTTACTCAATGGATAATGTGCCCGAGTCATTTAACTACAGTATATTATTTCCCGTTAAGTCCCACCTGATTAGTTTGCATTGTTTTTAACAATTTATTTTATTGTTGGGAACTTACGCTCTCTGGATTAACACATATTTTTGTAACATTTTAGAAAACATTCTAAAGATAGTTGTAAGGAGTGGTTATAATTAAAAGTTCAGACTTAGATAGATTGCTTGTAATGATATGAAATTATACATATCAATATGTTATTATTCCAATCTATATTCAAAATTACTATATTTAATATCCGAGCGGGCTGTAAGATTTATTTGTGTAGAACTGTCGAGTTGTAAGGTGTGGTGAAATCCTTCTACGTCTCTATTTAAAAAGACAACGCACTTTCCGTGGAAAGAGACGCACCTGGATGACCTCACCCCTTTTCTTCTAGGAAACTTCGAGAAGGAAATGTCGCTTGATATACCCCTTCAAATGCGCACATCTCCTCACTGCTAGTGATCCTTCCTTCTCGACAAGAACACGTATAGCTAAGATTCATTTAACGCAATAGTCGGGCTTTTATCAAAATATAAAATGCGTGTGATATCTAGCTAAAAGTAAACAGTTTATTCATTTAAAATAAAAATAAAAGACTAAAAAAAAAACCACCAGAACTTTTAATTTATAAAATAATATAATTAATTATTAAAATAATATCACCCTTACAATGGCGTAAAGACATTTCTTATCAGGCTAGCGTTTTAATTATTACAATAATGGCTTCCCAACGTGGAGGGCCTGATAAGCTGAGTTTAAAAAAATATATATACATAAATTCAGTTCACAACCCGAGAAAGTGAAAGTGAGTGCTCAAAGAACTTAAGTACTTTAAAAACAAAAAACAACAACAACAAACCAGGTGACTTAGAAGAAGAAGTTCCAAAGCTGGCGACGTCGGAAGAAGAAGTTCCAATCCAGGTGACTTCAAAGGGAGAACTTCCAAATCAGGTAGCTTCACAAGAAGGTCAGAGCTTCTAGACTACAGGTGAGGTACGCAGGGAGAATCTTACGTAAGTCATCAACAACAACAAAATTGCATTAAATATGGAAGAAACAGACAGTAGTAGCAGTGAAGATAACCTTCCCCTAGCACAATATTCCCAACCAATAGTAAAAGAACATTCTTGTTTAGAACTATCTGATCAGGAAACAACGTGAACAACAAATTAAGAAGGTAGTTGAACCAATAGCTCATAAAGAAGAAGACTTAAGGGGGTGGAGAATGTTTCAAAGGTAGAAGGTATAGTAGCTCAACAAACACCTCAGCAAATTACCTCAATGTAGTATTAATGCAGTTAATGCTGCAAATGAGAGAGAGTAGTGAAAAGAGTGAAATGTTAAATCAGCAAATGAAAGAGAGTAGTGAAAAGTTGAGTCAGAAAATAGATGAAAGGTTTGACAAAAATAGTCAGGAGCTACAAAAAAATAGTCAGGAGCTACAAAACTAGCCAGGAGCTACAAGAAATAAAATAAAGGTTAATGAAAGCAATGAAAATAATCTGAAACTAACATTAAGTTTGATGAAAAATTTAAGAATGTAAATGAACAATTCAACAGGTTAGAACAAGAATTACAGAGTAAATTTCAAGAAGTACAAAACGACTTTGACACAAAATTACAGAAAGTACAACAACAGACTAAAAGTGACCAAATGCAGGTAAGGGACGAACTACAGACGCTTAGGGAAGACTGTAGTAAGTCAGAAAAGCAGACGAATGAGCAGATAAAAGAACTCAAAGATGCAAAGGAAAACTTGAAGTTTAGACAGGACTCTTTAAATTCTAAGGTAAAAACTACTCAGGAAAGTTGCGAAAAAAATAAAAATGAAATTCTAGAACGGGTACAAAATTTAACAGAACGGTTTGCGACTGTTGAAAAAGAGAAACAAATATATAGTGATAACCTTAAATTCCAAAATGACCTCTTTGATGGACACACTGTACCAGATGTGTACATAAAGGAAATAGTTGACCACCAATTGGACAAATTTAAGGACAACTTGACAGAGACTGTGGACAAGACGTCACAAACAGTCAAACAAATGCGACAACAATTAGAACAGGCTAAGTCAAAATATGACGAGGTAGTAGAAAAAGGGACGCTAATTACCACTGGTGCCTTAGTATTACCCAGTACAGGCATACAGAATCAATTAATGGAATCTGTACCCACCTTCAGTGGAAATAATGATAGGGTGCATGCTGTACAATTTTTGAAAAAGATGGATAGACTTTTTGAAAATAGTAAACTCACTGAAGCACAAAAAATAGCATTTTTTAATTCAAAGTTAGTAGGTGACGCTGAAGCGTGGCTGAATAATCACGAGGCTGAATATACATCATATGAAGCAATAAAGATACCTTTTCGTAAAAGATTTTGGTCCGTGTATAAGCAGGACAAATTAGTAAATGATATTTTTACAGGCCGGTATGATCCACATCGAGGGCCTATGTGTGACTATTACAATAGATATGCCATGCAGGCAGGGAATTTGGACATCCCTATTGACGAGGAAAGATTAGTAAATCAGTTATTGCATCACTTCCCACGTGAAATACAAGATGCTCTTATAGCTGCTAGAGTAAAAACTAGCGTTGAAATGAGAGAAATTCTAGAAATATTTGATGAGCGCTCTAGGAGAGAAAGGTCGAAACCACACATGCAAGATAGCTCATTTCAAAATGGAGGAAACCATTTAAATAGGGAGAGTAGACATAACCAGGCACGACCTATCCAGAGATCGAACCAGGAGTCGAGAAATCGAACTTGGGAAAATTCCAATAATCAGGGAAACAATTTTAATCCTAATTACACTAATCCTAATCAAAAGGGAAATTATTCTAATCCTAATTACAAGGGAGATTTTTCTAGACCACCAGGGGATAGAATAAACTTAATCCAAAGAAAAGAACACAAGGGTAACGTTAGTCAACAAAGAAATCAGCTGATGAACACAGACCTTGAAAAAATAGAATCACACCCACTAAAAACCCATGTCATTGTTCATGAAGAACCGGGACCAAACTTTCAAAAAAATTGTCAGACAAGTCATTGAGTTGCCCGACAATGACATCCACTCAAGTTAGAGAAAGGGCTGATACTTTAGAAAACTGTAAAAAAAAAAAAAAAAATTGTGGAAAAAAAGATAGGGGGTTAGGCTATGTTTAGACGCTAGACGAGCAAATCAATATTAATATATTTATATTAATGTTGTCCATTGATTCCACAATCGCCTGGCAAATTTCATTGTTATGTCAAAATAAAGAGAGTTTCATATCATATAATTTTAATATGTAATATGTAATAGGTGTTCAGAATTGAACCCTAGGTCTGTTTGTACACAAAGAAGAAATGCATTTACTTTGTAACAAAATGCGACTTAGGTTTGTAGTTACTAGAAATCCTACGCAGTTTTGTAGCGTTGAATGTATATCAACGTTAGTAGTTACTAAAAAATACGACGAAAATTTCCTAAGAAAATGTATTGTTACAAAGCAGAAAAAAAAAAAAAGATGGAGAGTGACCCTTGTCCATCATATTCAATTCTCAAAAAAAAAAAAAAAAAAGGATTCCTTTGACAAAGAAATAAGTTTAAAGTAAACAACTATAATGGCCAGTAAGGCAGGTAGCATTTTTCTACATGAAAGTAATAAGAATAAATTTTTTTTTACCTATCTCACAATATTTCTTTCTCTGACTATATTGTAATAGAAGATAGTTTTTTCTATGTACATGTCTTAAATTATATCATAAATTTTGTAAAATTTGAAGCATAATTTTAATGAGATAAGGATAATAAATAAATTAGTTCAAGGTTCTATGAATATTAAATTCTATGTATTCTGTATATTATATTAAGCAAAGATGATTAATATTGAATTATGTGTTGTACTACCAATGTGTTAAGCAAGAATGATTAAAATGGAATTATTTGTGTTGTATTAATAATGTATTAAACAAGGAAGCATTTCAATGTTATTATATTAAGTGTATCATCTTTATTATACAAGCTGTGTTTAGATAAATAATAATAATTTATCAAGGACTTATCATAGAAATGTAGTGTATGTAATTCATTAAAAGTGCCTTGAAAGTAATAATATTCAAAATATCGATTCATCAGTAACAGTCGGGAAATTTTAAAGATAGAATTTAAATGCAGTATCAAACAAGGGTCAAGGTATGAACCTATTACAAAACAATAAAAATGTTAAAATTTGCAAGAAATTTTATAGGCCAAAGAAATGAACGAATATTAAGAATCTTTGATACAGAGTTAAAAAAAAAAATTTGACCGATCTAAATGATCGATATGAATTAAATATATTTGTTTACGACATCCAGTAATGATCGTTCATGGTAAAGTAAAATACCATCATAAATGCAAGGTGTCTAAAGAAAAGGAGGGTATGTTTTAAATTCGCTTGTTATGGATAGGTAGTTATGCAATGATATGAATTATAGTCGTAGGTTTAATATCTAGTCTTCGTGGAAGATAACACCAGTTGAAGGTGAAGAATTCGTCGTTGATCCTAATTGCACCAAATAAGGTGAGCTCCGTCGTTGATCCAATATACCTTAAGGTGAGTTAAGTCGTTCAAAATAAATATAGATATATATGGGAGGAATTGCCCCATAAAATCTATTTATGTGAGTCTACGTCATTGAAGAAAGGTAAGATAATAGTCGACGTAATTCATTTTGTTTAAACCTATACCAGGGAAGGAATTAAAGTTGTTTGATGGGATTTTCTGGTGTGTTTCGTAAACAAATTAAAACAATATAGTTAATAACAAAACTAGATAAAAGTATTCAACGGTGAAGTAAAGGAGAATGTCAAATATTTTGTCTTGGGCCTATAAAATAAAAAAATAGCTGGAGCAAAGACTGATTTAATTAAAGTCGTATAAAAAAAGTTAACTTAATTAAAATCAAATTGATTTGATTAAAACATTGTTAAAGAACAAGGAATAGTAGCCACGGGATTAAGGAGGATCGATCAATGAATATTGAGATAGATAATTTAAAACATTGTGTAATAAAACAATTAAAAGGGTTTTATCTACATTGTATAACATATATTAAATATGTCAAATATATTGTATTAAGTAAAAATGTAATTTTTGTTAAATATTTTAGAACTAAGATTTTCTGAATAATGCTATTGGATTAAAAAAAAAACATAATAAAAAAACAAATTATTTTAGTGTGACACTGTTAAAAAAAAAAAACCTTTCTGTTTTGTTGTATGTAACAAAGGAATTTCAAGAGAGAAAGTATGGTTGAGGACAAACCTTAACTCAACAATTGTACTTAAAAATAATTTTGATCTGTATATTCAATTTTAAGTGTATTTATAAGAAACTTGTACATTATGTAATTGCTGTTAGATATCACACACGTTCAATCTTTCCAGCAATTAGGGGGGTAACTGTAATGATATGAAATTATACATATCAATATGTTATTATTCAAATCTATATTCAAAATTACTATATTTAATATCCGAGCGGGCTGTAAGATTTATTTGTGTAGAACTGTCGAGTTGTAAGGTGTGGTGAAATCCTTCTACGTCTCTATTTAAAAAGACAACGCACTTTCCGTGGAAAGAGACGCACCTGGATGACCTCACCCCTTTTCTTCTGGAAACTTCGAGAAGGAAATGTCGCTTGATATACCCCTTCAAATGCGCACATCTCCTCACTGCTAGTGATCCTTCCTTCTCGACAAGAACACGTATAGCTAAGATTCATTTAACGCAATAGTCGGGCTTTTATCAAAATATAAAATGCGTGTGATATCTAGCTAAAAGTAAACAGTTTATTCATTTAAAATAAAAATAAAAGACTAAAAAAAAAACCACCAGAACTTTTAATTTATAAAATAATATAATTAATTATTAAAATAATATCACCCTTACAATGGCGTATAGACATTTCTTATCAGGCTAGCGTTTTAATTATTACATGCTCTAGAAATATATAAAAATAATTTAATTTATAAATTAAACCGTTATTAAGTTTGTAGATGTATTAAGTGATATTCCTAGTCAAAAAGTATGTTATTATTATTATTATTATTATTATTATTAGCACCGCGTCTTACTACCCGTTCGGGTTATACGCACTTACGCTAATGTGTAATGGTAGGGTGATTGTGAGATGAAATGAAGGACCTACAGTTTAATGTGGAATCCGAACCACGGTGGAGACCTGGCATTCCTGTCAAAAAGTATGATTATGATTTACTTCTGGTGAAAAACATATTGACAGCTAAGAATATTTAACATAAAATTAATAATGCATCATCAATTGGACATGAACACAATTTGATGAAAAGTCTAAAATAAATGTATTACACGTTAAACAAATGTGTTATAAAAACTTACATATAAATAATGAAGTAAGAACAGAACAATGTCTTAAGTTCAGATATGTTATGAAGAAGAAAGTATAATATTTGAATTTAGAGGTTATCATCTTCCAAATGAATTAAATGAAGTGATAAAATGTTGTTATTACAAATACTTTGAGATACACAATATAGTATGGACAAAACAAGGTTTTAATACCAAATAAGTTGAGAAAGAGAAACTATAAAATTAGAAGTGATGTGGAATAATCTAAGTATTATCTGTTTCCTTGTACCATTACTCCTTTGTGATATTCATAAATGTAAAGATGCTGGATTACTTCATTCCGACATGTTTCGGTACTTATGGTATAATACTCATGGAAATTGAGTCGTTGTGAGAAATACTATGTGCTAGATCTCGTAATTCAGCAGTACATTTGAGAATATATCTCACAATCTCAAGGTAAATTATTCATTTATAAGAATTAGTCTGGAAGAAACCCAATAACAATCAAAAATCGTTAGTATAGTAATAAAGAGCTTAAAGATCCTTTTTAAACGGTTACCAAAGCGCTTGAATAACCATTGTGAATGCTGACTAAACAAATAGTTTAAACTCTTAAACTTATGAATCCTTACTATAGTAACAAATATCTTAAAGAGCCTCTTTTAAAGGGGTAACAACGCGCCTGAATCACCCTTGTGAATTCAGACTAAACAAATTAAATTTTCAAGATTAAATTTAAATTTAAATTAAAATATCAATTCTGATATTTTTTAAATATCAATTCTGATATTTTTAAAATACACAAAGGTTTGACTTCCCTACATAACTCAAACTTTTGTGGGACTATTACTTCCACCACCTTTGAAGAAATCGAGAAGATTCCGACATGTTAACATTTAACAATATAATAGAAAACAAAGTAATATTACATTAGAATATTTGTAATTTCTCACTAAACGAATCGGTATATGTTAAAGTTAAAATTTATAATTACTTTAAAATTTTATTCAAAGTAAATACATCTTCAAAATATTACCTATAAAAGAAACATTATCAAATTTAAAGTTCAAATAATTATTGGTAACCACAAGAGCAATTAAAAATATATTTAAACTAAATATTCCAAGCTAGAAAAATAATCAAAAGTGGCTACCTTTTATCATCTCTAAAAATTAAAAAGAGACTAGCGCCCAAGCGGCAAAAAAAAAAAAAAAAAAAAGTGTTTCATAAACAAATTAACTTTCAAAAATAAATCTACTAGTGAGACATTACAGACGCCTACTGAACGATTTTAATTACATAATTAATCTAATTGTTCAAACCACTCAAACCCATTAAAGGCCGTTTAAATTTTAAATAATCATTTAAAATATATACAGTTTATATATTGCCATTCTGGAGTGATTACGTTCAAGTCCAGACAAGAACCTCTCGTCAGATATAATAGTCCACTATGCTAGCCGATCATTTCCAAGTCCAGAACAGGACTTCTCGTGGAAGTGTCGGATGTAATAGTCAACCATATTTGCTGAGCTCCCTCGTTATATAGGGCTAGTTGATGGGTAAAGATGTGGGAGTTTTCATATTAAAATTACAACGCCACATGGCTAACACGTGCTAACAGCACTCTCTTGTTAACAGTTGCCAAACTTGGCTTGACACCAAGTCACGTACACCGGATATCTGAAGAGTCAGCAATTAAACTTGGCTCGTTCCCAAAACACGTACGCCGGACATCTAGTAAGTTGGCTGTTGAATCTAAGTACGTCAATCCAATCACGTACACCAGACACTTGGAGAGTCAGAAGTTCAAGATTGTAAGTGGCCCATTTGTAGCCCAGCTGGGCCATCAGTGCATTTTCTGGATCCCTCTATTGGAACATGTTGTTGCTGCATCATTCATGGCTTGTTAGGACTTCTCTTCATTTTAGAATTTGGTACGAACAGGTTGGTCATGGACTTGTGCTATGCCAGAAGATCCAATGTGTGAGTAAAGAACATAAATTAGACATAGAATGTTTTGTAATTTTAGATATTGCAGGATGTCTATGAGTATCGGAACTATTCGGAGTGGGTAGTATTCAAGTAAACTAGCTAGTCTTGCTAGTGTTACTATTGCAGGATGTCTATATGTATTGGATTATTTGGAGTGGGTAGAATAGTGGGGCATTAGCAAATATTGCTAATGTTAAATATATTATAAAATGCATATTAGCTTATCGAAAGTGCAAATATAAATAGCATCACAGTTTTTTTTGTTTGTAATATTCCTTTAAAGATGTCTACGCTGCAATACATTCTAAATAGTGATAACTTAACGTATTAGGATAGTATAGTAGTTAATTTGCTAGTATTTGGTAAACAAAATTTAATTGATAAAGTTTGAAAAAAAAAAGTGATTACAAACACAAATTATAAGTTAACATTACAACCAATATACTTGGCTATGTGACTGTCATGCAATAAATTCTTTGAATTTCTGACCTTCCTGATGTTTTATAAATAGTTAAATACATGGACAAAGCATGGCTAGTCAGACTATTTCAAATAAGCGAGAAAATTTAAAAGCATGAATATTCACATATCCACAAGGATGGCTTTATTGTAAATGTTAGGTCGAGTACGCTTTGTTTAACCTGAAGAATAGTGGGCTTACCTTATCTGGTTCACTATGGTGTAGCTTTATGGTATGTAGGTCTAAACAATTTAGACTTTGGACAAAATAAAATAGCTATCTTACTTCTTAAGAAATCTTGAAGTTTTATTTATTATCCATTTGGGGAAAAAAAAATCGTTTGAGCGAAATTTGTCATGAAAGTCATAAAATGAGGTTTTGGTTATAAAAGTAATTTAAAAAGTCATGAAATTATCTTTAAGGTTATTCATTCTTGTGAGCTAAGCTCACTGTGCCGATAAAAATATTATTTCATATACTTTGTTCAAAATTAGTTTAAATTTACAACTACTCCCCTGTGATGACATAGTACAGACATGAGGCAATCTTATAAATTTGAATTTATGAAATTTTGAATAAAATCTCTGTTTGAGGGAATGATTATTAACTCTTTTTTTTACACTTTCTGATCATGAATATTTATTTAAAGGTAATTAAAAGTAAAGAAAACGTTATTAATTTGGTTTACACCCTATTTAATGTCAGTTGCAGATCTCAATAATAAGTATAACAAATATGTAAATACATTCGAGGTCACAATGTGAAATTCAATGATTAAAGTTTAAAAACTTTGACACTAATACTAAACATTAAAAATGAAACTCCCCTTAGTATTCTAGAGGCTTTTCATGACTTTATATTAACCCAGTCATATCCGAATATCAATGCTGCTCTCCGAATATTTCTCACTCTTACTGTTTATACCGCTTCGTGTGAAAGAATTTTTAGCTATTTAAAATTAATCAAGACTTATATCAACTAACGAATAATAACGATCATAAAATATTGACATTATTTCGATTGACTAAAGTATTGTTAAATATATTAATTGTGATAATGTAATCAATAAATTTGCTTAACTCTAAGCCATAAAAATTCAATTAAAACATAATATTGTATCGTTGCTTCCCCTTCACTCTAATATGTAGAGGAGGTAACGATAACTATTACAAAGTAAATGTTTAACAAAGTAGAGACTGAGAAATATTTCATAATAGTAAGAGAAATAAATAGATAACAATAATAGATTTATTATAAAAAAACTTAAAACGATGATACAGTGTTACAATTGATAGCAGGAAAACAGTAATAAAATGTCCATTAAATTGGTTAGGGAAAACATGTAACTCTTAGAAGTATAAAGGAAAACATTAAGTTTTAAACTGACAAATATGATAGGATTTAACAACTCCAAAAATATAGGAACTTCCCGTAGCACGCGAGAATACATGTCCAAGACAAACGGAAAAGTCAAATGCAAGTTAAGTTGATAGAGAGCTAGCGCCAGACTACCACCGAAAGTGTATAAACAGAAAACATGATGAATTAATTACTAATAAAAATATAACTGCAAATCCTATAGTTTTAAAGTTACTAAGCTAAATGTCGGCCAAGCTAGCTAGCCTGATTTGAAACTAAGAAAGGTCCCATAGACACATTAAATAATAAATGGTAAGAGGGCAATCTGTCAATTACATTAACAGATGGCTAACAATCAGGTGTCAACACAAAATTGTACTATGGCCGGTCCTTTCCCAGTGGGTAATGCCAGAGCACTCAATAGTACATTTAAAAACCACTATCCACTCCCTGGAGTATACATCAAATCTAGTACACACTAACTTCAAATACTTGGACCAATGAGGTGCCAACAAGGGGCAAATGAAAATACTATCTGTGCGGGCCACTATACAACACTAGTCGTGTTGCGCACTTTACGCACCCAAAATAGTAACATAGAAAGAGGGGTGCCAACAAAAATGCTGTGAGATACTGACCTAACAAGGTCCTCCAATAAAGGCGTTAGACAACCTGCTTGTAGCCATACAAAAAATCGAACAAGTGAGCGTGACGTCCATGGCGTCATGGGATATTGAAGTCATAAGGACTTAAAACGGAATGATGAATTAATGGAGAAGAGGAACCTTAAAGCAAGAGTTCAAAGCCCCAGTCTTTAAGCTATACCATATGGACATAGGGAAAATATATAGTCAGACTATCTGACCAAAGAAATTAAGTCAGATTGACACAAAACCAAATTTAGTCATTCTGACTAAAATAATGAAACTGAAGGACTTAGAAAACATTATAGTTGCTTCGACTAACAGAAACACAATTAGTCTCCTTGACTACTACAAGTTTGAAGGACTTAGAAAACATTTTAGCCACTTCAAATAACTAAACTAAGTCAGAAGGACACAGAAACAGAACTTAGTTACTCTGACCTAAACAGCAAGTCTGAAGGACTTAGTTTAGTTATTCGAAGTGGCTAAAATGTTTTTCTAAGTCAGAAGGACACAGAAACAAAACTTGGTCACTCTTAGGACTTAGAATACATTATAGCTTCTTCGACTAACAGAAACAAAATTAGTCTCCTTGACTACTACATCAAGTCTGAAGGACTTGGATATTGTCGAATACTTTGGTACATCAGACGAAATTCCTTTGGCGTCGGTGCGGTGAGACCCACGACCCAAACATCAAGACCACCAGTTTCGTCATAAGGTGCTAGAGCAGAGGTTCCTCCATCGAGAATATAATATGATGACCTACAGTCGAATGACCTAGGGGTCACCCGTTATACACTCTTTTTTCTTACTCTAAACAGGACCATATATGGGCATGTAACGAGGGAAAAGGAAGGAAGGGGGAGGGGAGGAGCTGGGGAAAGTGGAAAAAGAGTTGCCGAGTAAGTCCACTAGGGTAGCAGTGCTCGTAGCTCGAGGCAATCGAACCAACGACAGTCAGGTCCTTCGTCCAACATTGAGTGTTCAAGGGTTCAGACGTCTGTTAAAACTGCATACGCCTTAGCTTTCGCCATACTCGCAGAATAGTTTATCGAAGCATGGTTGTTTGTATCCGGGAACGTCAACTTAAAGTAAGTATTCCTTTATTTCAGTTTAGTATTTTGTGCAGATTACGGTTTGTAGATGTCATTTTACTTGAGTGAAATGATACAATATTTTCATTTATAAACACATGTGAACGATCTAGTTTGTTGTGTACACGAACTTATTTTTAAACATTTGTTATATCGTATTTATTTTATTACCAAAATTATTATTAAGGGCCCAAAAATAGAACCTTGCACAAGAAAACATCAACATAAGTTATGGCACTGCCTGGACTCTTAGTTTAGTAGACTACCGATTGAACTAGTGTTTGGTTGTACAATAATACATTAGCATTTCTATAAATAGTTTGAGTTTTATATTTTCTTCTTTATAAAAAATACTTAAATGCTTAAAATGTAACTACTATGTTTTCACAAGACTAGAATTTGCCAACAATTTAAAAATAGGTTGTCAACTAAAATTAATTATCAGAACAAAAACAGAAAAAAAAAAATGTTTTTGTGCTTGACAGGGAAGAGTGGTTTCCTCATTTGGTTTCTTGGCGAAAGATGGTTTATTTATTTAAATTTCACCTACATCAGGGTATATATATTTCGAAAATAGGGGTTTTTTACTATCTCAATGAAATATTAAAGAGTAAAAATATTTGGGCCCCAAAATTTTGTTTTCACAATTCTGTCTGTCCCCAAAAATTATTGTACA
>JBCFYV010005982.1:0-13292 GCA_039000515.1 Timema cristinae
TTTTAATCTAAATATTATATGTTAAAAAGTCAACAGGAAATGATATGTGTGATAATTGTCGCTCAGAAGTGCTAGTTGTGATTGGACGTGGCAACTTGGTCACAATATCACCCTCACAGACTTCAAAAATATCTTCAACATCTGTTTTATTTTAGTTGTTTTTTATTTATACAATATTGCTGTTTTTCATAAATTTTTGCAAACGGAAATATACAGATAATTTAAGAATACACATATATCCTTTTAAAAACACAACTTTAGGCCTAAAACCACATCGGAAAGATTTGTCCAAATTGTTCTTCGTGACCTTGAAAGAGGGGACCCGAGATTTCTGATGTATGTTCGTCCGCATAATGCACAATAATAAAAGATTTGGTACATATACTTTCTTGAAAAAAGTTGCTTTCATGTTATTACATTGTTCTAAAACACATTGCACACCTTAATTCATAGCAAACATATCTCCCAAAACTATGTGACTATTTTCCTCCTTCTTTAAATACTTCTTGGATATCTTCTAACAAGTTAACGTGAAGTATATTCTCACAAATATTCATTAAATTATTATTATTAGCACCGCGTCTTACTACCCATTCGGGTTATACGCACTTACGCTAATGTGTAATGGAAGGGTGATTGTGAGATGAAATGAAGGACCTACAGTTTAACGTGGAATCCGAACCACGGTGGTGGCCTGGCATTCCCCACATTCACAAGAAGTGAAGTCAGAGGTGAAGGAAGGGTTTGCTAATCAGATAAATCTTTGCCGGACCGAGGATTGAACCCCGGCCGCCAGCATAGAAGTCTGACACCTTACCTCTATACCACCAGGTCACCCGCTAATATTCATTAAAAATTAATTAAAGAATCGGTCAAAAATCTGAGAGAAAAAATATATATATGAAATAATAAGTCAAATAATTTATGTATTCATTTTATACTTTTCCAACCTAGCTTAACCAAACCTTCAACTTTCATGAATTGAAATATTAAAATTTTAATTATTATTGATTAAAAGCTTTTAATGTCTTTTTAAATAATTGATCAAAAGGAATGGATGACATAATAGCCATTTTAGCGCACAAGATCACAGAATGAATAATGGGTAAGTTGCATGTGATCATCAATATTTACATTCCTAAGTGATTTTGGTGATGATTTGGTGGGGGTCATTGTGAAATCTACAACTCCCCCCCCCCCAGCCTTATATTTTTTTATATTCATTTTAAACTTGGCATAGTTATTGATCATTATGATTTATGGACATCTGACAGATCAAAGCTTTCTAGGTCTCTGCATTCAAGAAATATAGAAGATGTAAAAATAAATTTAAGGCTCTTGGCTTAGGCTTTAAATAAAAAGAATTATAAAAACTTTTTATCACAATTAAGGATTATAACAAAACAGTCAGTTTAAAACTTCACATTCCTTATGTCCCTAAGCTTGAACATACCAAATTGTGAGTCATAGGATCTCAAGTTATTATTATAGATCAATGAATCAAGCAATGCAGACAGGACCTTTCTCGCCATAGGAATGTATAGTAATTACTATCTTAACATTTCGATACTCTAAGGTTTATTATAAAATACAATTATTAAAACATATTTTTGTAATCCACATTTTATGTAACCACTATATAGCAAATGTTTCAAGTGTCATAAATGAAGTGTTTAAAATTACCATAGTTAGGCTGATTAAAAATGTTTGAAAATATTCTATAATAAAGTATAAAATGTAATCATTAAAGTTACTGGTAACATTTGGCCTTTTTTAGAGTCGAAATTTTGTTTTTATTTGTTACAAACACAACTCTTACAAATGAATAACTAATGTCTTATTGTCTTGTTTAAAAATGTTGACCATCTTCTAATGAAATTAAAAGAAGTAACCTATCACAGTTGGAAGCCTCACAAACAGGTCTGTAGAGACGAAGTTGTGGCTAATCGGAAGTAATTTTGGGTAGGTTGGTAAAAATGTACTGACTCAGGCTCAAGCTTCGAAATAAAAACTTATAATATTATAACAATATATGCAGGCTCGAGTTTAAGAGGTGATGAGCTACTCCCCACTACTGCCCCAAGGCCTCCACAAATCAGAGGCTCCTAAAAACTGTTGAAATTTTAATTTAAAAAAATTTACCCGCTTTGTTGGCCGCATGGTCTAATGCACTACTCTCATGTTGGACTAGATTGCTGAAGACGGGGAGATTGAGTTCGATCCCGGTCAAGTGCGCTTAGGGTGATTTTTCCTAAATGGTTTACCACTATCTCTCCATGCAAATGGGAGTGCACTTCCTCTAAATTAAACCTTTCTAATTTATAACACATTAGTGTAATTAGTACACAGGTGTACAACTCGTATAGGTATTAAAATGTGGTGCTAAAAACAAAAAAACAATATATATATAGGCCTATACACACAATGTTCTATGAAGCCAAGTCGCCTGATGATTCAAGTGGACGATTCTTGTGCTACCATTTACTGCAGGATATTTTTATTACAATTTAATATACATTTGCACTCTTTATTAAGGTGTTTTGAGACAAAGGCTTGGAGTACAAACTCTACAGCCCTGCTCACAAAGTATTAAATTTCAATTGAGTCATAAATATTTTAAGGCACAGTGATACTTTAATGCACAATAACACAGATTTTAACACACAATAACAAAGATTTGAACACACAATAATTAATGTTTTCACACACAATAACAAAGATTTGAACACACAATAATTAATGTTTTTCACACACAATAACACAGATTTGAACACACAATAATGAATATGTTTGTGGAGAAAACTATCCAAAACTAACTTAGGCCCTTCTGTAACCTAACCATCCAAGGATCAATAAATAAATATTTTGGTCAAGCTGTAATAGGTAATATTGTTCAATTAAACTACTGGGGATTGTAACCATCATCTTAAATTAACTAAACATTTTTTGAAGTTATACTTCTTTAGGCGCGTTATGAAAAAATGATGAGTGAAATTTTAAGATGCGCGCGCATCACTGTAACACAAAATTAACAGGTTGAAGCTAAACCGCTCATTAAGTCTGGGGGAAAAAAAAAGCTACCAACAAAATAGAAATAGAACCTCTGTTAGTCGCGCATGTTGGTACGCTCATCGCCTCTGATCACTGTTTTCATATATATAATATATATCCACATGTTTCTAGTTTCTATATTCACAACACCTGTTTTAGTTTCATACAAGTGCGAATTATATATGTGCTAATAAATTATATTCAATAGTGATTTAAATTGAATATTTTGATTAATATTATTTACTATTCGTAAATATTAGTGAAAAAAATTGTGCTTATAGACTTTTTCAAGTGCTCCAATATAATTGAGGTTAACTATCAGTATGTATTATTTATTGATATAAATTTAAATATTATTATTTAACATAATTAATACTAAATATTATTGTTAAATATTTATTATTGGTTATTTAATATTTACAAAATAAAGAAATATATTTAAAATTAAGAATCTTATAATATTTAGTACAAATTATGTCATATATATTTATTATTTTCTAAATTTTATTTAAAATAATTATATATATATAACTTATATTATTAAATTTTTAATGATGCCAAAGAAGTATAACTTCTCACGCGCGTACATAAGTACACACACCCATTTTTTAAATTTATATTTTCCAACATCTTGTGACTAAACTTACTTTAACATATTGATAGAGCAAATCAATATAAGCATAAATTTAAAAAAATTGCCATTTCCTAACTTTTGCAAATGAGAAACAATAATAATAATAATTTTATGCTATGTCACATCCAGCGAGGGTTACACCTCTCTATCTCCATGTTCCTTTATAGATCAAGTGTTTTATGAAGGTTACAGGATTTAATAACATCACTTACATGATAGTGTTTATTTATTAAGTGATCTGAGTGGTCCTAAAGTTGAAGTGTGTTTTATTAATTTTATTATGTCTCAATGATCAAAATAGATTATGTATTTAATTCTCCAGTCAGTTAATAAGGATTAAAATGCACAAAGTGTGGGTGACTGTAAGTAGTAAGTAATTGTTTAGTGCAAAGTTTTCACTGCATTGGACCATTAAACAGTAAATGTGGCTATTTTTCAAACACAAAGCATTCAGTTTGTAGATAGGAAAATGGATCGGATTGATTCATACCTAAATAATATAATTGTTGATGAAAACTGAACTGAAGACGATGTTGGGATTAGTGATACTTTGGGTTTAAATGAACATAGTCCACTAAACTCTCAAACACAAGAACTCTAATTTCACCAATAAAGACGTTTATGCAAATGATGAGAGTGAAAATGTCCTGCAATACTGAAAATAAATCAGACATTATTGTTGAAAATGGTACCAGATCTAATGAAGACAGCATAAAAACTATCAGTTATCGGTGAAAATGAAACAGAAGTTGATATTGTTGGTGAAAAAGGTAAACAGAAAAAAAAAATTGTCTAAAGCTGGTTTTCAAAAGAAAATAAAGCAAATAGGGGAGACTTATGTAAGTAAAACTAATAAAGTCATGCCATCTAAAAATGCACAACCAAACCCACGTGCCCAGGGGAAGTGTCAGGACAACCAGGGGTGCCCATCCTCCCCCCACACAAATTTTCTCTACCCCCTCCCCCAAAATTCAATTAACCATATAACCATATATATATATATATTGTTGGAATCTCAAATTTATGACTGAATTCACATTAAGGCCTAAATTACATATTTTGTAAATCCAGTTAGAGAGTTTTTTTGGATGAGATAAATAAAATTAGAACAGCTAGGAAAATGAACAATTTATATTAACAAGAGCAATTTCATGTATAAAAATGATATTACTTACACTTTGCAAATGAAAATAGCTATAATATTGTAAAAATAGCTGTTTTAAAAACTCAATGTCATATAAATAAAATATTTCATCTTAACCTGTTGTATAAAAATAGTTTTTTAGATTTATAAAAAAACTCAAAAAATTCAGAGTAAATTAAAGAATTGAATAAATCGATAATCAGATATTGAAAAAACAAACTAAATGTGTAAAAACTAATATGATATGAGTATATTATTGTAATATTTATGTTATGTAAGTAGTCATAAAATCTTACAAACTAAATTGTTTTAGAGTAGTGACAGAAAAATAGCTATCTTATGCAGAGGGAAGAGAAAACATTTGAACAAATTATATTTTGAAGGTAAAAAGAGTTGTTTACTATCTTGTGTGGAAGAAAATGAAAAGAAAAGAACAGATTGATCATTTGGTTGTTATTATCTAAAGGGGACAACAAATTTAAAGTGTGACAACAATTTTTAATAAAGTCACCACTCATATAATCTAGGTGTGTTTATTTCTGTTTTGTTGTCAAATTAATACTACAGAATTCTTTGACTAATAAAGACAAGACAGCATCTGCCCTTGCTGACCATCAAGTATAACATGTTATTTTAATATGCTTTGAATTATCTGGTAGGCTATTAAGATGAAGATTCCATCGCCAAGGGGATGAAAAGAAGCAAACACACAAATTTTGAATGAAAAAAATAATTAATTAATTAATACTCCTTGACACAATTATGCTGCACAGTTTCTAATTAAATTTAAAGTGTGAGAGGCACACGGTACAAATGTAGCTAAGTTGCTATGATCTTTTATTCTTGCTTGTAATCCTCGATATTTGCATGACATATTTGCAGTATTATCATAAGTTTGGCCTATACATTTTTCTATATCGATTGATAACTCTTTTAATGAATTCAATATTCTGCATCAACACATATAATAACAGATAAGCAATGTTTAAAAGTAGCCATCGATTTGAAATTATATCAAGACGATTCTTGTCAGCATTCGGAGCATGCCCGAACCATTTCGAATCCACCCAACAATTAATTATCAAAAGATTCTTTGATAGTATTTTAGGGATTAAAAGCATAGAAAATATAGCGAAATTAAGTAATAAATCATGCGGTGGGCCCTAGGCACATGCCTGCTGTGCCTAGTGGGTAATCAGTCACTGTTTCTGACCCTGGTCATGGAAATCATTTAGTTGAAAGAGTTTTGTCTTAAAAAAAACTTTTGAGAAAGACCAAACATGCTAACAGTGATTAAACTTCTTTGTGTATATTCTTTGATCTTCAGAAGGTACTAAATATTCCTTTAGACAGAAAAATATGCTTTTGTAGTATAATCGTGAATATTCTCTAAATTTACTCTCTATGAGAGTGGAACTAAAGATGGATTTTGCTACCTATAGGGAGAGATTGATAAAAAAAAAGGGGGGGGGGGGGTCAAATGAAGTTTGTAGTATTGTTTACAAGCACTTGATCATAGCTGATCGTAGAGACAAAAGTGAAGAATGCTGCTTTATATTGTGATAGCTGTCTGAAACAAAATAAGAACTGGCAGCTTTGGGCTATCTGGTATTATTTTCCAAAGCATTCAGAAAGCATAGAGCAAATTACAATGAAGTACCTCATTCCCGGAAAGAAATGCCTGTGGATTCAACGCATCCGTGTATTGAATCAAGTTAAACAAACAAAATTATTTGGACTCCATCAAATTGGGCAACAATAATTACCAACAGTAGAATATCACCAAAGCCTTACAATATGTATGTCCTTTCTTACAGTTCATTTTGTAACTGGAAAGAATACCAAGAATCAGTTTTACCTAGTTCAAAAACCAAAAGTGAAGAAAGCGCAAAAATCAAAATACATGAAATTTATAAACTAACCATAAATTATATGGACATTGATGTGGTAGAGATTTATGAGTTTTGATGAATCAAAAATGCTAATTCATTTATAGTTTTGAAAACAACAGTCGGGTGAAGAATTTAGACCTACAGTTTTATATTCAAACCATCATCCTATTTCAGTAGCAAAGTACAAATATTAGAATAATTTGTGTTTGTGATCCCAAATCACTACCATCATTAATACATGACTCTTCTAGAAAAATAAAACATTTAAGATTGTGTGAATGAAACAAATGAAGACAATTAAATGGGTTAAATTTAATCTTTTGTTTCTGTGCATTTAAATTCTTTAGCAATTTTAATTTTTTCATCATTTAAGTTATTTTTTCTATTTTATAGGATACAGTTAATTAACGGCCTATGCATGTCTATGTTACTTAGGGGTTTTTTTCCCTTCTTTTTTAACTCTATTACCCGCCTTGGTGGTGTAGTTGGCTAACGAGCTTGTCGTGTTGAGCTCGACTGCTGAGGACGGGAAGATTGAGGTTTGAATCTTGGTCGGGTGAACTGGGGGTGGTTTTTCCTAAATGGTTTTCCACTCTCCCTCCACGCAAATGCGGGTTCACTTCCTCATATTCAACCTTCCCAATTCCTAATCCATTAGCGTAATTAGTACTTAAAGCGTATAACCCGAAAGGGTAGTAAGACGCGGGGCTAAATAATAATAATAATTTTAACTGTATTCTATATATTAACCTTTTTATAAGTTTTCTTACTAATTATAAGATTTGTAGAGTTTCAAATAAAATGTGTGTCGTACTGTAGACGTATCAAAATAAATAAAAGATGATAATTTAGTAATACACAAAAAAAAGATAATGAGGCTTACAATTTCATTTTGCTTACAGAGTTCTCGGAGTAAAATGCAACAATCCTCAAATTAAGAGTTTTTTTTATATTTAATAGTAATATTAATCCTATGTTAATTATTTTAAAGATGGGGATATCAGGGTTCAATCCTGCTCGGGTGCAATAAGGGTGGTATTTATGTATATTTCAGCCACATATATATATATATATTATATATATATAAATATTTTTAGCAAAAAAAAAATATATATATAATATATTTTAGCAAAAAAAAATATATATATAATATATTTTAGCAAAAAAAATATATATATAATATATTTTAGCAAAAAAAATTATATATGTATTTAAGCCAAAAATATATTTTTTTAACTGTAAAAATAACATAAAACGCAACCTTTCATATAGCTTAACATAGCTAGTTAGATGGAAACATTATTCTTTTTGCATGAATTTGGTCTATTATTCAAAGTTTAATGAAGCAAATGACAATGAAAAGTGAATTTCTCCTCTACATCCTAATTGAACAAGCAAAATATTATTAAATAGCTTATAAACTAAAGTAATAAAAAAGAAAAACAAAAAAAATTGGTAAATAACAACCCGGGCCAAGTGCAGCCAGTGTGGCTACAATAGCCCTGGGCTGCACTTGGCCCACGTGCAAAATCGCTGGGGCAAATGCAGCCACGAATAATTTTTTTACAGAAACATGCTAAAGCAAAATAAGGCACATGACATAAATCTACGCATCAAAATAGTCTAGAAACATAAAAATCAATAGCCTATGTGTTAAGGTTCAAGAATAAGGAGACTGCAAACTTTAGGTCTGGCACTCTTACTCAGCGGTGAAATGTAAGGATGTTTCAAATTTTTTTGCTCTCCTTTAAAATTTAAAAAACAAAGGTTATATAACCTTTTACCTCAGAACCGTCAATATAAAGTTTTATGATTTAAAAAGGAAGTAACTGGGGTGTGGATAACAAAACAACACAAAAAGTTATTATGAACATATGTCCTATGTTCGATTGTTCCCAAGTTACTGGCCTATGTGTACAGAATGCGCTAGATATGAACATGGAATGTGTATTGCTAGGCCCATTTCAATGTTGTATCCCAATGCACGTTAGATGCTAAGCACTACGAGTGCTACTAACTGAAGCTAGTCCAGTGTCTCTTTTAAAAGGGCAATATAGGAACATTTCGAGCCCCTCTTGTAGTGATGTAGGCTACTACACAGGCAGGTCTGAAGCAACACAAACAGGGGTGAATCAAGTAGCGCTATTAACGAGTCCAACAGAAACTTGGAAAGCCTTATCTCGATAACCGTCAAACATGGGACTTTTTGTGTTGTTTTGAGATCTACTATAGGCCTACACAACCCCAGTTACTTATTACATAAATCGAAACACCTTGTAGGCCTATATAACTGCCCCACCAGTTTTTGAGCCATCAAAACTATAAAAGCCCTGATCAATGCTTGAAATATTTACTTTAACAAAAAAAATAACTTCAAAACCTTCCAAAATTGATCAACACAGTTTTTACCTAGCCTTTCATGCATTTATAATCTAAAATTTAAAAGTTTTGTTCAATTTTCCATTGTCCAGTGTGTGTAGTAATAACAATAACATGAAAAAATTATTAGGTTGAGTTTCTGTCTGTAAGCCTCTCACCATTATTTTTAATATATAGTATAAGGCGTGCCACATGTATGCAAAATGAGACACTTTTCCAGCCACGCAACACAATATGGCTGACAGGTATCCCATGCCAAGTTTTCACACAGATGTCTGTCTACATAAACCTGTAGCTGTAGTGGTGATATATTAATACAGTAACCCCATGGCTTCTTTGGTGCTGACTGACAGTCAACATTTAGGTATAATATCTAAATTTTGACCGACAAAAGTGACAGCTGCTACACACATGTTTTTGCAGATCTTATGGTTCGGCGTAGGGATACATAATTTAGTCTGGTAACTTTTCAAAGCTCTTAGCTGTCAGCTGTGAGCTGTCAGTCAGCACCAAAGAAGCCGTTGGGCTACTGTATGCATTATTAACTGTTTACAAGTAGGGTCTAATTCATTTTTTTTAAATAACAAACCTAATTCTTGTAAACGAGTAATTGTCTTGATTAATAAACCTTTGGTGCATCTTCTAACGACCAAATGAAAAGTAAATCACACATCTAAAATGTGCATGAGTATATGGTCAAAAATCTAAACAGCCTAGGAAATACTTGAGCATTTGTAAACAATTTTTTGGTTCACAATATATGTGGTTTTAAAAAAAACACCAAGCTTAACCTCTAAACTTTCATGTATGAATAAAAAAACATTTTGAAGAGTTAACTATTGTTTTTAGAATACTTTTATTAAAATAAAATATTAGCACAGCCTAATAAAATAGGACTCTACAGGACTGTGCTTCAAAATAGCAAAAAGGTGAGTCTTCTAGGAATTTTTTAACAATTTAAAATGTTTTTACACATTTAGAATTGTTCTTCAAGAGTCTTCTAAGATTTTTTAACATTTAAGAATTGTCTTCAAATTTTGTTATAACTTTCTTGGAAATTTGCTTATGTTGTTTTGTGTATAGGTGCTAGAAAAAATTACATTTTTTATAATTTTACTAAGGGAAAAAAAATTCAGCCCTCGGCATACAATGTAACCAAAACTGCCTTATATGCGTGATGATGTGTCTAATGTCTCAATTTATTTGAAATTACACAGAAAAAGTGTCAATAGCATGATGAAGATTTCGCTGTTCCCATCACAGATACAATTCGCTTTCATGTGTCTTTAGTCAAACTACTAAGACACAACCAATGAGTTAATAAAAAGATATATAGAATTCAAGCAACTAGGTTTATTTTCATGGCAACTTTTTAAGTTTATAAACATAATATATAATGTTTATGTTCCAAGTGCATTAATTTTGTTTATGAAATTAACATATCTACTTGGAACCGTTTAGTAAACGGATAAAAATAAATGCATAAGTATGTAAAATTTTGTAACTACTGTACTATGCTGAACAAAATGTTAGTGGTCACTTGAATGTTAGATATACCAATACAAACAATTTAAATCGTTGTGTAAATATTACCTTTGGACATGGCCTAACAACAACGCTCCACTTAAGTTTAGCATAGTTATAAAAATATTTATTTATAATGTTGAAGAGAATTAAATAAAAACATACAAACAACGAGAGTGAAAAATACCACGCATTGGTTCAGTACTTTTAATCCTAAAGTACCAACATGACAATAAATAAAATAAGATATGAAATAGGTAGAGTGATAAGTGATGTCGCTTGGCTTGTATTTTGTTTTACTATGTGAAAGAGCAGATTTTATGGTTAACTAACCTTGCTAAAGAGCATGCCACTCTTAAATTGCAATGACGAAGCTTACGGACGACCCAATTATTTACTAGTTGTTGATATCTGTTTTATGTCCGGTGTAATTGCTATTTTATACCTTTTTTTCTTCTTCTTTAAAATAAGCATTACATTTTATATGGCATTCACTTATGTATCAAGTCAAAGCAGAAGCTACTAAAATTTCTTATTTCAAATTTCAGAAATATTTCTTATGTCCTAGTTCAACGAGGTTTAAAATAATAGTATGAATCTAGTATAGTTCCTTGTTGTACAAGAAAACCAATAATTTTTATAATGGCGCTATAATGGTCGTTAACAGGGAATGCAAAGTTAGAAATAGATATATTCTACACGAGGCTAGAAAAATTTGAAAATATTTATACCTCCTAAAATATTTTAAGTATAACATAAAACATTTGAATTGTTAGAAGCATTTTTTTATTTTGAATTTATATTAGTACCTATATCATATTAAAGAAATACCGCAGTAAAAATACAGGTAGTTAAAAATTAAATTGGGAAAATTAAGCCCTGACCTCCCTCATTAATGAAAAGGGGGTTTAAAAGGTCATAGAGCCTGATATTTCTTGACAATAACTCCAATTACATTATACAAGAGCCCAAGAACAAATTTTATTTAAAGGGTTTAATATATTATTTGCCACTGTAAAAACCCAAATACTGTTAACCCAAAAGAGTAAACGCGGTCCCTAATAATAATAATAAAAATAATAAAGCTTAAGATGTTCAAGTGGGGAAAATTTTTTGGAAAAACCCTTTTTTGGGTTTTCAGATAACAAATTCTATGATGTTCTAGTTTAAAAAGGGTTTTTTTTATTCTTATTTTTTTTTAATTTGCTTTAATAGATTTTTTTGACTAAAGGAATATGAATCAAAAAAAAATTCCAAAACTATTAATTGTAAATAGCTATTTTTTGTATTTGATATAGTGATTTGCTATAGTTTATCATGAAAAAAATACATTATGATACCCCTTTATATTTTAAATTAAATATTAAATATTTATTATTACTTTTAAAAAAAAACATTTTTATATAGACTTTGTAATTATTTTTTTGGCAAATTAGTTATCTTACTGTTTAAAGAATTTATATTTTTTTTTTAAAAGTATGGGTATTAGTTTTGTACTTTTGAAGTTAAATTTAGGCCTTTATGAGTTCAGGTTTTTTAAAAATCTCCCGAACCCCTCATGGGTTCACAGCTTGGTACATTTTTCCCCGCTTAAGCCACTATTGCAGTAACACCTTGTCCAAACTTGCATACTCTGGCGTCAATTTAGGAAGTTTTTTTTGCATTAACTGAGTCTTTCTAGTTTCCTTTTAAACACCCAATCAACATCCCCTCCAAAGCACTAAAATCTCTTTTTTTTTAAAGTTTGGAAATTTTGAGTGAAGGGATGTTATTAGCAATTTTTTAAAAACCTAAATAGAAGGAAAAGGGTTATTAACCCCCTTATTTCTCTTTTTTTGGGAAAAAAGGGCTCACGTTTGGGGATTTTTATAAATGTACCGGGCAACTTTTTAACACGGTTTTTTAAAACTTTTGTGTTTTTTTCTGTGTTTTCCCCATTGTGAATGTGTTTGATTTTTTTCCTTTTTTGGTTAAAAAAGGAAGGTCCTTTTTAAATTTATTATGGGTGTTTTGTAATGTGTGTCTTTGCATTTGCTATGCACATTTTTTTTTACTGTTGTCACTTTCTGTTGCCTTTGGGTATGTAAACTTTTTTTTTTGTTTATCTAAAATGAAGCGACCGAACGGGGTCCCCCCTTTTTTGCGCGTGATAGAATAAAATAATAATTAGGTCTGAGTTGTATAATTCTGTGGGCCTCCCGGGTTTTTAAAAAATAGGGATTCCTCACCCTCAATCCCGAACATTGGTCCACCAAGCCGGGTTGTTAAAAAACAGTGACTATGTTACAGTGGGGTTTTGTGATTTGTGAGAAAACCACATTTAAAAAATCATTTTCAGTGCAATATTCCAAGAGTATAACAATAAAACTGTGGGATCTCAAACGTTCATTTTTTGTATTATTCTGTATTTTACATATATTCACTGGATTTAATTTAAAAATTTTTTGATCTCTATGAAAAAGTTTTAACTTCGCTGAATATAAACGTTTTCAATCAACCATCCTAGCTTGTAGACTGCGAAGTGCACGTACAGTTAAAATAAACCAAGTAGAAAGATTATTTTTAAAAGGGGAAAAAAAATTTAAAGAAAAGGTTTAAAAAAAGAAATTTTTTTTCAGGGCTGGAAAATAAGGCAAAAACTTTTGGGGATAGTATAGAGAGTGAATGG
>JBCFYV010005983.1:0-13986 GCA_039000515.1 Timema cristinae
CCCAAGGGATATCATCTCATGGATTTCGATCTCACGCCTAATCTGTCCACCCACATGACATCGCATTGGAATTTGACGAGGCACGGCTCTCTGAGCATCGAGGTAAGCTTAACCAGAGCTCTCCCTTAAACCGTCAACTGTATCGTGTACGGGGATTTTGCCAAAATCATCACCATTGACAAGGACAGAAACGTCGTGACTGATTATGGAAGTTAATGTAAACGGATTCTCACCCCTTAACCCCTCATTTAAACCATGGACGTCATTGTGGATTTCCAGAGCTTCATCGAAGACGACAAAGAGTTTATCGTCAAGGAACTTAGTGTTTTAAAAGTATGCGGTATATTACTTCAACATTGGGTGTTAAAACCCCCATACGAAATCGAGGATATTTCCACTGATGCCAGAAAGAAAGCCGACTATATAGTCAACTATCTGCATGGTATCACCTGGGATAGCGGTTATGTGGATTACAGCCTGCGCGAATACCTCATCTCCCAAGCTACAGTGCGTGCAGAAACCGTCTACATCAAGGGGGCAGAAAAGAAAAAGTTTCTAGTCAAATACACGTCTACACCCATCGTAGATCTGTACGACGGAGGTTGTTCCTCACTGAAAACACTTAAATTGGGCCGCACTATGTGCATGGCACATAGTTCTGTGTGGAATTTCTGTTCGGCCTCTATCATCTAGGGACTTCGAGATTGGATGATTGAAGATGGACACGCACACCATAAGACGTGCGCTGAAAACAAACCCATGGTTCTATTCTGTATGGTCGGGTGTTTTCCCTGCTCATCATCTTCAGGCAACAATAACTCGACTTGCCACTCTATTCATCAACACTGATCCACACACCAAACACGGGACGCATTGGGTCGCCATCGTTATCGACAAGACGGCGTGGGAGAATACTTTGACAGTTATGGTTTTCCACCGCGTATAAAGTCACATCTGGCGTTTATACGCAAAACACTTCCCGCACGTCTCATAGCACGCTACAACTTCAAAGCATCGCTTCAGACGTTTGCGGTCATTATTGTCAAATGTACCTTCTCTATGGTGCCCAGAACATTCCAATGAAAACTTTTAAAAGCCTATTCTCGACCACCAATATACAGACAACGTCGCTAAGGTGGTGAAATATTACAACACATCTTTCAAGACTGTAGGGACCTGCCACCCTTCAAATGGTTGCGTCCAAGCAGCGTGCGCCTATAAAAGGGGGCGTCCTGGTGGCATGCCGCCCTTAACAGCTAAACATCTTGGAAGGTCAAGACGTTTGCGCCCGCAAAGCAAAGCCGTTGAAGCCGCTTGAAGTCACCAGTATTTTCAACACGTTGGTCCCGCTGAACAGAGTCGACGCCAAGCGAGTCATCGTCGGCATGAGCGTCACGAACAACTTTACGCCCTATGTCCAGCTATAAAAATGTGGAGGGAACTGTACCGTGTCTAACCGTACAGCGTGGCCAGAACTGGGCAGCTACAGGTCTGTCATATCAAAGTTTTTCAGCGACACACAACCTCCTCTGAAGAATAGTCTGACTAATCATGAAATCTCTCTGAGACGCATTTGCGGTAACCGTATTGTAGTCATCAGCTATAAACAAGACGCCGGACTCAAGGGGGTGACTATTTAGCACCTAGCTGGGTGCGTCTTGGTGAGGTTTGGGATCTTATCGACGTCACTGTCGATCGATGGGACATGTGGTTGACACCCGTCGCACGCTATTGCAACGATTTGATTGACACACTCGTCGTGTATGTATGCGACACGCTAACAGAATCGATGGATGTCGTCGACATAAAACAGCCTATGGTGGAAACGCACATCAAAAACCTGGATCTTATCAGTGCTACCTACTATACATGTCAAGTCGTCGGTTTGAACTATTACATTCTGGATTGTGAACTAATAACAATTTTACTAACGCATCTAAGAGACACTGTAGAGAAACCTATGAACGAATATATGAGGCATTCCTGTAAAAATGTATAATTGAGATGTCTTTAATGTTTAATAATTAACTATATTTGTAATATCTGTGTTTTATTCACTGTTTGTCCCTTACGAGTTCCAACTTGTCTTGTCTGCCAGCCAACCTGGCCACAGGGAAAACTCGTTGCCCGGGTCAATTACCTCTATATCTATTCTTGTCTCAACTCGTCTTGTTGGACCTTTATTCTTTATTCTGCGCCAGTATCTATTACATAAAGAGGGGCGTTCTTTTACATCATCTTTACCTTGTCCCTTAATTTACTAATCCTCTTTTTTTCAACACTAATATATATAGATATTAGCACCTAACCTAATGTCCTAATGTCCTAAATTATCATACTTATCCTCCTTATAATTGGTCCACCCCTGGTATTTTACGCCCCCGGTACCCCCTGCTTCCACCCAGCCCCACGGCCGCCTGGGACCATGTTTTCAGAGCCATGGCCCTGGGCGGTGACGATGAGCATCCCCCTATCCACCACCTGGGGAGGCGCCCTATCGGAGTTCTCGCTCTACCTACCTTCTACCTGAAACCACTACCTCAGACTTAATCTGACGTAAATCTATAATTACTAGCTAATACATATTTAAACACTACTCTTAAAACTAATTTATCCTAACAACGTCTCCAATCCGGGCTGTAGTACTCTCCCAACTCCCCGAGTCCTACCTCTCCAACCGATGGGGATGAGCCCTGAATTCGGCCGTTTATCCACGCCAGCCTCAAGCAGGGGGAGTCCTTCCACCAACTCACAACCTTCATCCCACTTGCCCAACCGGAATTGCAACCCTCACCTGTTCATCAGCAATTTACACTGCTGGCATCCGGTGAGGGCCACCCTCGGTTGGTGTTGGACCACCAAACTTTTGCCAGGGAATACCCAAGGGATTGCGACACACTGACTAGTTCCTGATCTATTATTGCCTCGACTCGTCTTGTTGAGCCGTCAAGCTGAAGCCAGGGAAAACCCCCGTTGCCCCGGGGCAATTACCTTAATATCTATTCTTGTCTCAACTCGTCTTGTTGGGCTGACATACTGGCGCCAGGGAAAACCCATTGCGCCTTCGCGATCTATTCTTGTCCTGACTCTTCTTGTCGACCGCCAGACTGGCGCCAGGGTTGCGACACATACCTCAATTTGGGGTGGGGGGTGTCTCAAGGCAGGGGAACCATTTATCACACTCTACCCCAAACGGTCGTCAGGAGAGGTGCGTGCTGCCTGTTCCGGGACAGTCCGACACAGCCTTGGGACGAAGGAGCCAATGTTCATTCAACATAAGACAGCCATAGCGGGTTCTAATAAATAAATAAATAAACTACAACGCCCTAATCAATGAATAAAAACTCCAACACCTCAATCCTAGCCAAAAATCTATTAACAATAACTAATTAAATATCATTAATAATTAATCATCAAGAACCAACATGTCCGGGGTTGGTAGGCGAGGGGATTGTAAGGGAGGGGGAGGGAGTACATGGGAAAAGAGGTCAGGTGGAAGGGAGGGGGAATCAAATGGATGTGGAAAGTAGGTCAGGGGGTGGGGAGGGGAATATTTATAGCAGCCAATCAGAGAGTGAGGAAGTGGGGTAACGTGACCAATTTCAACCAGTCACGACGCTGTGATGACAGGGCCAGAACACTACTTACATAATATATATGACGTAATAACAGGAATACCCGTATTTCGTATGCATTAATAGATTGAGCTAATATCTTGGTCCTACTAATTACTGTATTTGTTCATCTGTAGGGTGACACAAATTGGGTGAAGATGGGGAATAAAGAAAACGCAAGGCTCCTTTAGGAATATTTCCACACCATATGATATTATATTATATAAACCCACAATAAATATATTTAACAAATTTAATATCTCTAAGCAAAACGTGGAGTTGGGAGTACATTGAATCCTATTCAATACTTTTAAATCTGCCTTATGAAAGTTTTCTACGAGGTAGTTTACATATTGTATTATTAATAAATACGCTACAACACTGCCCCATCTAATTATTGTAGCTAAGCTATAAATTATAAATTAGTGAATGAATCCATCAATGTATCAGTGAGGACCTTAGCTATGAGTAGTATTTAATATAATATCAAATAATAAATATTTGTATTATATATAGTATATTAAATAAAGTATGATTATTGTGAAAATATTTAAATCGATTATTCATCCACAACCATTTTACATATATGTTATATATATTATATATGTTATATATATTATATATGTTATATATATTATATATGTTATATATACATATATGTTATATATATATATTATTTATATGAATGGGTGGCTTATTAAATATTTATTGGCCTATTTGACCTTATTCTTTCCATTAACATTAATATCCAATTCCATCCCGAAGGTTTTTTGTAAAGCGCACAGTTTCAGTGAAATGTGTCTTACGTTGGCATCCAAGGGTTTCTTAATGCCAACAAACGATCCATCCATCTTCCATGACAAACGCTCTTTTTGAAACTTCTAGAAGTGAGAGCAAGAACCGGAAGTGTTTCATCCATCAAATGCGGTGGTTTTCGACATCTTACCGGCCCACTTCATAACTTACAACAGTTATACAGCAGAAAAGTTTCATTGAAGGAACTCGCCATTTGGATTTGTGATGAAACATTGTAAGGGCAGGACGAAGAAACTATTATTCTGCGTCGTGGTTTTAGTTAATCGTGGATAGCCCCCATTTTGTATTAAATAATTTATTCACCCTAAGATGATTTAATAGATAACACAAGTTGTTTATTAAACATAAAGTTTTTTCCAGACTGGGTTAACTTACACGTTATATTAGGTATGTATTTATGTTTATTGGATATTGTATCAAGATGATAAGTTATACCAAGTTAAATGTAGAGCTTTGAGTATTAATATTCTTTAAATTGAAAAATTACATCTTGAAACGGGAATCAAACATGGGACTATTGCTTAGTAAGACAAAGCTCTAACCACTGAGCTATCAAGAAATCTTCCCATCCCGGAGAAGATGAGCTACGCACGTCCATCACTAACTCTGTCTTAAGCCCGCACATGGGACTACTTCTAGATAGCTCAGTGGTGAGCAATGACGTACCTCCTGGGTTTGATTCACGTGTTCAGGTGTCATTTTTCAATTTATAAAATATCACATTTCCACGCAGATAAAACCGTAGCCAAAAAATATAATAGTTTTGATATTTAATCCATTTTAAATATCAGATAATCATCTTTATCATTCCTTAATCAGTAAAGGCCACTTATCCTTTAATTAGACCAACATACATGAGTATAGACACGAGTGTAGACACGAGTGGAGGAGAAGTTTAAGAGGGTTTAGGAAATATGAAAGGAGGAACTAGAGTGTTAAGTGCACATTTCTCATTATTACCAGTGGTAGTATTAGTAGTAGTAGTAGTAGTAGTAGTAGCAGCAGCAGTAGTAGTATTAGTAGCGGTAGTAATAGATGTAGTAGTAGTAATAGTAGTAGTAGCAGTAGTAGTGGTAGTAGTAGTAGCAATAGTAGTAGTAGCACTAATATTAGTAGTAGCAATAGTAATAATAGTAGTAGTGGTAGTAGTAATAGTAGTAATGGTAGTAATAGTAGTAGTAAAAGTAGGATTAGTAGCAGCGGTAGTAGTAGTAGTAGCGGTAGTAGTGGTGGTAGTAGTAATAGTAGAAGTAGAGATAGTAGTAGTGGTAGTAGTAGTAGTAGTAGTAGTAGTAGTAGCGGTAGTAGTGGTGGTAGTAGTAATAGTAGAAGTAGAGATAGTAGTAGTGGTAGTAGTAGTGGTGGTGGTGGTGGTGGTGGTGGTGTAGTAGTAGTAGTAGTAGTAGTAGTAGTAGTGGTAGTAGTAGCACTAATATTAGTAGTAGCAGTAGTAATAATAGTAGTAGTGGTAGTAGTAATAGTAATGGTAGTAGTAATAGTAGTAGTGGTGGTAGTAGTAGTAGTAGTAGTAGTAGTAGTAGTAGTAGTGGTAGTAGTAGCACTAATATTAGTAGTAGCAGTAGTAATAATAGTAGTAGTGGTAGTAGTAATACAGGGTTCCTACAGTATTTGTAAAAATATTCTCCCTGACTTTTCCCTGACTTTCCCTGACTATTTTCCCAAGTTCCCTGACCAATATCTCATAAAATTTCCATTATAACTTTACGGTACTATACACGTGAAAATATTAATTTAAATAAATTTATTTCGGCCTCCTCCCCCCTTACAGCCGACCTTGCCTCACCTCTCATGGAAGAATAAGAAAGCAGACATCTTGCCAATCAGTTGAGGGAAAATGATGGAAAAATAATCCCTATCAAAAATTTGTAACAAACTTGATTCCCTTTGGTATCATGTGCAGAAATACGTATTAAATAACAGGCAACTAAGAACATACTAAAGAGTTTGGTATCATTACAGTTTTATTTTACCTAAACTGTACATTTCCTGAACTGAATAGCTTACAACAGGAACTCTGTCTGCTTTCATATTATTCATGTCTCAAGTCAATTTTATTTTTATTAAAATTATCACTATAGTCATACAATAAGAAACTATGTTATATTTAATAAAGTGAAGCTTGCTTCTTCTTCAGTTCTTGCAACTCCACGTCTATTGCTTCTCGTTTCTCTTCAGTTGCCATCATTAATTTTTTTCTTTCTCCTTCTAAATCTTTAACTTGTATATCTAATTTCCTCTTTTCTGCCTTCTTCTTGTCTTTTTCACTTTTTTCTTGCTTCTTCATCTCTAAGTATTCATGATAGCGTTTCCGAGCACCTCTCACGTAATCCAACATCTTTTTGCTAATGTGTATATTTTTAATCCCTCCTGCTTCTTGTATCTCATCATGAATGTGACGCTGTGCAATGACTGTCTTTTCATGCATGTTTTCAACCAGTAAAGATTTATTGACTGAAAAACCACCTTCAACAGTTGCATTCCCATGCGACAAGACAAGGCAAATCTTTATTACTTCCCAAAGATGTTTGTAGTTTGCTTCTCCTATTAGAAAGCTACCATAAATAGTGTCAAGTCCTACTTCATCACTAAACTGATCACAAGGACGAAATATTTCTTGAAGCTCAGATTTTTTGAGGTTGCAAAAATGCAAGTATTCTTTCTTGGCATTTTCAGCCAGAACATCATTTATGATGTTGGCATGGTTGAGTTCCTCCAAAAGAAAAGAAAATCTCTTCTGGGCCAGTTGAGGTGAATGTTGAATAACACAAGGATCCAATGAAGACAAACCTCTCACAGCTTTCTGTTTTAAGGGACTTTTTTCTTGTAGTTTTGCAATCATGGTGGTTAACATACTGCGGCACTCATGTATAAATTCTAATTTTTGTCTTTCTGTTACTGTGATCGCAGTTTCTCCTAACAAACGTTTTGTTGCAAATCCTATATCAATATTTTTGCTAAGGATCAAATTTTCTGATTTTTTTGTGTCAATAGACAGTAACTTTGGACCCGTGCACTTCATAAGATCAGGTTTCACACAACGATTCATAAGGTATCTTAGAAGTTTCTCTACAGCTTCAAAAAGATATGGAGTCATTGGTTTTGATGTCTGGAACCGTTGCAGGAAAGGCTGACATTCATCTGCAATTGTCTTGCAGAACGCTAGTTTACACTTTAGGAATGGATCACAGGCTGCTCTTTTCAGTGTCTCTACAGGTTTTGTTTTAGGAAGTTTTGCTTCTTTGAGAAACTTAATAACATGATCCCAAATTTGTAATGCCCTTTGAAAGCACTTCGCATTCTCTAACCAACGCACACCACAGAACTTCAATGGAAAAGTTGTACACCCTGTCAACTGGGTGAACAATGCTCGACGAGCTGGAGAGTCAGTGAACAGGTAGTACATGTGACGTAATAAGCTACTTATATCCCAATCAACAGACTCTACTCCTGTTCTCAAGGAACCATGAACAACATGAAGCCCACATGTTCCCAGATTTAGCAAACTACATACTTCATTGTCTGTTACAGATTTGAGGTGTTCCTGAAGAAGTGTTATAAACTTTAAATTGACATTTGGGCCATCCATTGACACTTGTATCAACTTAGAGAGTGGAAGAGGAGAAATACCATCCAGAAAATGCTTCAGTAATTCTTCAGCAGTGCTCCTATCGAAAAACACACTGTTTAAGTAACGACTGATGACTTTATGATTTTCCTTGTCCCAGAATCTAATTACAATGTCCATCTGTCCTCTTTGAATAACTTTATTCAATGCCTCATCAAAACAAATTACAAAGTTGTTACATGATTTTAGGCGATCCAGTAAATTATTATGAAAGAATGGAGCCAAGCCATGCACAATGAAGTATGCAGCCTTGTCTCCACCAAGGGTAAAGGCATTGGCAATGGAACACTCGGGAAACATCAATTGAAAAATTGTACTTAAATTATTGCACGAATTGAAAGACATTTTTTTGTCAACAACTAGCATAGCCCAAATGACTTCCGCCTTAGTTATATCATCTTTTATAACAAAAGTGTTATGGTTTCTTTGAGGCACTACACTAATTTCACTTTTAGCAACAGCTTCCTTCTGCGACGTTACGATTTTCGATGAAACAGAAAAACTCTTCGAGCAACCAGCAGAATCATCACTAGGTAGAATGTCTTTGTGTGCCAGAGATTCTCTTGAAACTGGGGAGCTCGATGAACCTGAATCACTTGACTTTTTTGAAAAAAAAAGTCAACAGAGAGCGTTGATTTGTCAAAGTTTCAAGAGTTTTGATATGAGTTGGTCCTTTTGCATGGGAAGCTAATGCTTGCTTTCCCATATTACTTAAGTTTATAATTTTTTTGCACACTTTACAAAATGCCTGCAGCTTATTACTTTCAACACCACTTATCCAGTATGAGAATTCAGGAAAATGGTCTGGGCTTAGCCAAGGCTGGTTAAAAACGGTTTTTTTGTTAGACATTGCTGGTGTAGTCTAATCAGTCCTGGTGCACTGTATCAAACTATAACGATGACAAACCTTGAACAAGAACAAAAACAAGTGATCACTAAAGTTAAAAGAATTGTCAAGTGCAGGCTAGGAGACCTCTGCGTTCACATTCTGAAATAAAATGCTACCAAAACTTGTGTTAGGGCAAGTTTGAGCATGGTAAGTGCCCCTCAGCTTTCTTCATTGGGGCAGTGGCTTATGACGCAGTAAATAGAAAAAATATTTCTTTGTTTTTTCTAAGTGTGACATGAAGACATGAATTGTCATTTCCCTGACTTTCCCTAACCATTTTAAAGCTTCCCTGACTTTCCCTGACTATTATTTTTTCCCCTGACTTTCCCTGACTTTCCCTGACTTTCCAGAGCGTAGGAACCCTGTAATAGTAATGGTAGTAGTAATAGTAGTAGTGGTGGTAGTAGTAGTAATAGTAGTAGTAAAAGTAGTAGTAGTAGTAGTAGTAGTAGTAGCGGTAGTAGCAGTAGTATTAGTTTTTTTATTGAGTCAGGACTACATATTTTTAATCATTAAACACGGTCCAGCTAAGCAGAGTGTGCTTGTCAGCTGGTGTCTCACCATAAATACATTTCATTACTTTAAGACGATTCTTACAACTAACAAAATTCTAATACTTAAATTAGTTCCTTAAGTATATTAATTTTATCTAATATTTAAAAACCATTTTCGAGTCCATTTTATAGTTTTTTAGTCATATTAGTATTATTATTTCAATAAGTCTGTTGGCCAATTAGCCATTTTTTCTCTCTTTTAACGTTTGATATTTTATCTATCCCCAAAAGGGTATCCGGTATTGTATTAAAAAGTGTCGGTAGTTTTATTTTCATCTGTTGTTTTCCGTATTTATAATGGTATTTTTTAGTGTTGTTTTCTGGTGTTGTGCCTATGAGCCTGTCTTACAGTATATGTTTCAGATTAGTAGTACTGAATTATTATTTTATAATTATACATGTTTTTACTGTCAATGGTTTCCACTCGCTATTCATGACCTTGGTACTATTGTTTATTATTATTATTATTAGCACCGCGTCTTACTACCCGTTCGGGTTATACGCTCTTACGCTAATGTGTAATGGTAGGGTGATTGTGAGATGAAATGAAGGACCTACAGTTTAACGTGGAATCCGAACCACGGTGGAGGCCTGGCATTCCCCACATTCACAAGATGTCTTGTCAGAGGTAAAGGAAGGGTTTGGTAATCAGATAAATTTGTGCCGGGACCGAGGATTGGTACTATTGTTGTTTCCTCTCATTATTCTAAGAATTTTTACTTGAATATTTCTCAATTGATTTAAATACAGATCACTTGTCTTTCCTCAGGAAGTAATACCATTGTCTAGATGTGATTCTATTAGCGCATGATATACTATTTTTAGAATTTCAAATGTAATATATATTGCTTTAGTATATATATATTAACTAGTCCTGCTCTTAGCTTCATGCTCATTATGTCTATGTGAGTATTCTATTTCATATGAAATTCAATCATTAGCCCATGAAAGTTAGATGGCTCAACTTGCGTGAATGTTTAACAGTTACACGGTTTGATATTATGTAAACAATGACCTTTTATATCTAATTTATACTTTATAACATTCGGTAGTCTGATATGCATTGTTTTCGTTTTATTAATTTACTATTGTGAGTCCAGTTTTGTATCCTATTAAAGTCTTCCTGCAACATTTGTTTAGCGCTATCTACATTTTTGTGCACCACATACATAAATATACCTAAGTTCTGTACACAGTTTGAGATTATTCTTGTATAGATTAAGTAGAGTATTGGCCCAAGAATAGAGCCTTGTGGTACTCCAATATTTTTACCCAATTCTTCACTTTCTATATTATTTATTTTAACTATTATTTTCATATTTGTTAAGTAATTTTCAAACCAACCACTTTTGACATGTCTATAAATGCTATAGCTATGTGTTTATTTTATTTAGCATTTGATTAGTAAAAGTGTGTTAAAATATTTCTGTATCTTTGTTTTTTTGGAATCCGTATTGTTTTTGGTCAATTATTTTATATCTATCTAAATAATTTATCAAGTAGTTAGTTGGCAAATCATCTTTCTGTTATTTTGTCTAAAACTGGTAGAATTGATATAGGTCTGTAACTTTCATAATATAAGTGCTTACCCTTTTTATAAATGGGTCTAATAATTGTAATTTTAAGTTTTTGAGGCAATACACCCTGCTATATACTGAAATTAATTAGTTTTGTTATCAACAGTGTAATTAGGATATTGATAGTTTTAAAGTCTTTAATTCAGATTTTATCTATATCTAATTTATCAATAATGTATTTATTTTGGAGCATGTAGCCCTAGGTATAAACATTTTTTGAATTTGGTAATCGTTCCGATTATTCGTTTTGTCAGGTTGCATATTGCAAGTATGTTGTAGTTGTGTGACTTGCTTTTTGAATATTTTACAGAAATTATTTGCAATGTTTTCAATTTTCTCACCTTTGCTTGAATGTGTATTTATTACTTCATCAATTGTCATCTTACTTTTTCTACCCAGAATTTCATTTATTTTATACCATGTTTCTTAATAGTACTATTCACTTAGTTTAGTTCATTTTGATAATGTAATTGTTTTTTTACTATAAATTAATTTATTGACAAAGCTTCTTTTCCTTTGGTATTCTATTTTATAGACATTTTCAGATGGGCAACTTTTCCACTTCTCTGTAGCGCATTCCTCCGACCAAATCTGATGTTATCCATTTATTTTGTATGCGTTTTCCAACAGGATTATATTTATATTTGAAGCTATCATTAATGCCATTAAATATCTCAGCAATGTTTGTATATAATTCAACATTTTCCTGAGTTTGTTACTTATTATTATTAGCACTGCGTCTTACTACCTGTTCGGGCTATACGCACTTACGATAATTTGTAATGGTAGGGTGAATGTGAAATGAAATGGAGGACCTACAGTTTAACGTGTAATCCAAACCACGTTTGAGGACTGGCATTCCTCACATTCACATTTTTTTTGGGTGAATAATACACGTTTTGTCACAGGTGAAGGGAGGGTTTAGTAATCAGATAAATCTGTGCCGGGGCCGAGGTTTGAACCCCGGACCCCTAGCACAGACGTCCGACACCTTACTCCTAGACCACCAGGTCACCATGATCTTGCAACTCATCCCAATTAATGTTTTCGAGTTTAATTTTAACTAAATTCTCATCAAGTTTATCCAATAAAATAGTTTTACTATAAAAATCATTATTTTGGTTTAATTCAATTTCTAATGCTACTATATAGTTGTCATTAATTTTGTTCTTTATTATACTGCTTGTTCGAACATATATGTGATCCAGGCATGATTTAACCACCCTACTTTCCAATATTTTTTTCCCTTGTAACTTTATTAATTGTTCATCCTAAGCAAGCATATTGTTATGACTTTATATTGTGATGTCAGTTTCATCTAATATGTTTATATATATATATATACATATATATATATATATATATATATATCACATACAAAGAATATTTGTTAAAATAATATAACTTATTTAATTATGCCACTAATATTCTGAATAAAAGTGTTCTTACCCCACTTTGACGAACTGTAGATACCTAGTATACTAATTTTGAAACTATCACTTAACTTAGTTTTAATTAATTTATATTCGAAGAGTGATATTTTATTTTCTAATATGGTTATCTCAAGTCTATTTCTATAGTACATAATTACACCTCCCCCATAGCTATTGGGCCTATTGTCTCAGCATTTATTATAGCCATCATTATGATATTGAATAAAATGCATATCGTCTGATTTTATTTTAGTAAGCATTATGTCTATTTTTACCAATAACATTTCCCAGTAAAATAATATGTTCATCCAAATATTTGTTTATGGATCTTATATTAGGTGAATAATATAAAGGTTATTCTTATTCTGTGCCTTGCGTGCTAAAAGTTCGGACCATTAATTGGGATCATCATATTCTTAACACTGTTTAGTCCTAATATCATCTTCAATAGTTGTTGTACCTTCATTTTCCTCATTTTCTTTTGCATCGGTTGTTAGTTTATATTGTCGTATTCTGTTTTTGTTGACAACACTATAGTAACTTTTAATTTGCTTCATCATATTTAAAATATATTAAAAAACAAACAAAGAACATGATAATTTAAACTAAACGGGCACAATTTATTTTGTTATTGATTTTAATTGTGTCACCGTCTGCCTCTATCTTAAATCTGATTTCACCATCACTCTTTCGCACGTAGATCTTACCATTTTTTATCCATACAGTCATTGTTTTTACTTGCCACAGTAGATTTTTGTTAAATGGGGTCAGGTTCTCGTTGATGTGGAAACGTCTCTGTCTCTTTTTCAATCACTATTTTATTGATAACTATTTGACGCCTTTTTCCAGCCATGCGCTTCTTACAGTTTTAGATGAAAATTGTATAATCACTGGAGGTTGTATATTTTGGCACTTATGAGTAACTCAATATGACTTTTTTCATATGGCAGTTATAAATATTAAGCGATTTCTCTATGACTGTACACAAATATTCAGATGTGCTTGTTTCATATACATGAATTTCCAAGTTAATATTTCTTCCGTACTGCTCAATTTGGTTAAGTCATTTTTCAATAACCTGAATGATTTTCTTGCTTGTTTTCCTCGTATAATATGTTTTCTTTTGTTAATTTCCTATTATTGTCTAACAGTTCTTTCGTTTCCTTTCTCATATCATCAGAGAAATCAGATAGCTTGGACATGTTATTTTCTAGTTTTTCGTAGTACTTCTTTTGTTCCTCTCTCATCATTTGGATTGATGTCTTGAGGTCTTCACCCACTTTAATATCTGTGAGGGATGATGATCTAGATCTACACGATGAGCCATGACTCTCGCCTTTCTGATGTCATTCTTCGGTATGTCGGTTCAGATAGCCCGAGGACTCATATGATAGTAGTTATCACAATTGTGACACTTTACACAATCCCCGTGTGGAGGTAGATTTTCATCACATATA
>JBCFYV010005984.1:0-13535 GCA_039000515.1 Timema cristinae
ACTTATTTTACAATTGGGCACCCGGAGGAGAAAGACTGAAATCGTGGAGCGCGAGCCCCGGGTGGCTCTATGCTTCAGCAAATAAACTACAGCCCCTAATTGTGAATAAAAACACCTCTATCCTACCAATAATAACTCCAAGCCTCACCCCTACCAATTAATTAATTAAAACCAACATGTCCGGCGTATCCCAGCAATAAAAAAAAAAACAAAAACCCCTCCATCCTAAAAATTTAACTAATTAATTTTTAACAAAAATCAATTAACAAAATTAATTAACGATAATTAAAAATTAAATCAGCAAGAACCAACATGTCCAGGGTTTGTAGGGGGGGGGGAAAAACCCAAGCGGGGCTGTAGAGGAAAACCAACCCCAAATCAGGGAAAGTAGGGGGGGAAGGAGGGGGGGGGGAAAAGAGGGGGCAGCCAATCAAAGAGAAAGGGGGGCGGGGTCCGTCCCAATCCCACCAATCCCAGCGTGATTTCAGGGGCCTGAACACTACTGAAAAAGGTTACTGCAATTCGTTTTTATTTTAGGATTTTTTCCTAAATATGGAAATTCCCGTAGGTAAAAAACATTAAGCTCTAGCCACGAAAGGGTGGTGTGCTGAATCCCTATAAGTAAACTGCCCCCTAAAAAAAATGAAGTTTTAACTGTTGCTAGGTATCTTCAACACAAAAAGTAATTGGTGGAAATTTTCAACTTTTTACCTTATTGGAAAGTTAGAGAAAAGCTCTGGGTGACAAACATGCATGCAACAACTTGCCCCTTTAAAAAATGGGATATTTTGATATTTTTTAAATTTTTTTCGCACATTTTAGTCAAAAATAGGATAGAGTGATACAATTTTTCCCTCCATTGCTATTTTGTGGAGATATGAATCAAATTGATCTACTCTTCTCATGTAGCGGTTTTATTATCTTGCTACAAAAGGCTAACAAATATTAATTTGACTATACTATGCAGTAGAATAACGCTTCACCAATGACATTGAAACCATGAAATTGTAATTCCACATAACAGCACAAAACATTTTCTTTTACGACAAATAAGGCATCAAAACTACTCGTGTTTAATTAAATTATGGCTTCTTCTAGTAGGAGTTTTCGAATTTTATTTTCTCAACTATATATCCGATTATATTTTTTTTTATTTGTACTAAAAGTCAAAGGTAGGGTGAAAAAATTATCACAATAAATTAAGAACCCAGTTTTTAGGGTATTGTTCCTGGATTTTTGTTTATAACAAACTTTCACCCAACCCAAACTTCCCGAATTCCATTACAATTTCTTCCTTGGAATAAATTGAGAGAGAATACAATCCTATAATCCAGTGGCTAAAAACCTAGATTTTAAATCCGAAAACTGATAGGTCTACATAAAATTAATAAACTGCTTGCGTTCATATTGGAAAATCTATGGAATTATTATTATTATGGCCCCGCGTCTTATACCCGTTTGGGCTATACGCACTACATAATGTGTAATGGTAGGGTGATTGTGAGATGAAATGGAGGACTACAGTTTAACGTGGAATCCGAACCCGGTGGGCCTGGCATCTAGGGAATTAATTACTATAGTACATTGTTGTAAGATTTGCATTATAATTATTTTGTAAAAAACCAAGAGGGACAATGTTCCGTTGGCATTTATAAAAGTCATAGAAAGGGGGATGGAAACAGCTTTTGATAACCGGGTGTTATTTGAAATAAGAAAAATAGGTTTATGATAAAACCCAAATTTGGTGCGTAAATTTAAATAAATAAAACACCATTTGATGCAAGAAAATGAAGCCGCGTGTTTAAAGAACATTACCTTCTCCACACTTATATTCATATTGATTTTATTATTATTTGTACCACGTCTCCTAGCCGTTCGGGTTATACGCCTATGTGTTAGTTACAAAAATGGGCTGGGAGGGGGTAGGTGTAATTTAGAGGAAGTGCAACCAGCATTTACTTTGAGAGAGAAGGAAAAACCACCCTCAGTGCACCCAACCTGGATCGACCCCGATCTCCCCCTCCTTTGCAGTCTGGGCTCTTGCGAGAGTAGCAAAGCTGGACCCACGGCCAAACGCATACTTTTAAATTTTTTTATTATTAATTATTATTATTTAAGGAGCTCCTCCCTTTTCATTAATTTCTCCAAGTACTTGTTATAAATTTACATTATTCTTTTTAGGGTTTTTTTAGTTATGTTATATCACCATTATTTAGTTACCTATGATTGTTTATTTTATAATCTTATGTAGATATACTTATACGTCATACTTGTGTATTCTTCATTGCTGGCCTGTTATGGTAGGACTTGTGACTATTGGCCCGCATTAAAAATGAAGGAAATGAAATAATAATAGTTGTTATTATCAGCACCACGTTCGGTTTCATATGCATATGTACAACTGCGCTAGTGTGTTCGTATTTAAAAAGTTAAATTTAGAGGGGGTGTACCCGAATTTTCCTTGCGGTAGAGTGGAAAATCATTTTGAAACAAACCTCTTCAATACTTGTTATAAAATTTTTTTTAGCACCGCGTCTTACTAACTGTTTGGGTTATAAATTAAGTTTAAAGTGTAAGGGGAGGGTGATTTTGAATGAAATGAAGGACCCACAGTTTTTAATGGGATCCAACCCGGTGGAGAATTGGAAATTCCACACATTCACAAGTTGGTATGATAACCTTTAAAACCCTGCCAGAATTTTAACTCTGATCCCCATCAGGGGTCCAATCTAGAGGCTTAGTACCATGACTTCCCCCTAAATTGGGGGTCAAATCTAAGGGTTGTCCATATCTTCCCACATTGGGGGTCAAATCTGGGGTTATACCAGATCTTCCCATCATTGGGGGTCAAATCTAGAGGTTTTGTACCCTGATCTTCCCCATATTGGTGGCCAATCTAAGACTTAGTACCATTTTACCACGAAGTAGCTAGAAACGTTATAGTTTTATGAATATTTTTTTAAAATGATATTTTGCGCGACAAACCCCCCCGGGGAAAAAAATAGTGTAATATATAATATATAATATATTTTTATATATTAATAATATTATAACAACACATACAACACACAGTCGCAAAAAAAAAATAAGTTAAAACTAATAATTAAGCCAAAAAATCTTTATAATAACTAAGCAATAAACTTTATAATAACTAAACAAAATTCTTTTATAATAAAAAGCCATAAATCTAAAATAACAAAAAAATAATATCTTTATAATAACTAAGCAATATATCTTTATATTAAGTAAGCAATAATATCTTCAAAAATAACAAAGCAATAATATCTTTATAAAAAACTAACAATACTACTTCATAAAAACTAAGCAATAATATCTTCATAAAACTAAAAGCAATAATATTTTTTATAATAACAAAAGCAGAAATATCTTTATAAAACAAAAGCAATAATATTCTTCATAAAAAATAAGGAATAATTCTTTTAATAACAAACCCCATAATTCTTTATAAAAAAACTAACCCATAATTCTTTATAATAACTAAAAAAAACCATATTAAAAAAAAATATATATTTATAATAACTAAGCAATAATATCTTTATAATAACTAATCAACATTACTTATAATAAAAGCAATAATATCTTTTTTAAAACTAAAGGATAAAATCTTTATAATAATAAGCAATATAATTTTATAATAAAACTAAGCAAAAATATTTTTCGTAAAACTAAGAATAATATCTTCATAATAACTAAGCAATAATATCTTTATAAAAATATGTGCCGAGCTAAAATGATTTAGCTCGCACAAGTGGTTCCTGTTATGAAATTTAGTAATTACCGACTATTTTGGCTTTCTGTCGGGAATTCTCATTTTCTACCCTAAACCCCCTAGATTTTTTCCGTCGTTTGATTTTCCCCCCCCCCCCTCCTTATACCCCCCTCTTGGTTTGGTTGCGCATGCGTGGCCTTCCTGAGGTGCGTTGGCTTATTTTCCCCCTCTCTTTTTTCCGGTTCTCATCCCTGGGGGTTGAGTCTTCCCGTACTTTCCCTTTTTTTGTACTACGGTGTGTGCTGAGAAAAACACCTTGTTTTATTTGTAGAACTGATGGTGACCTACTATAGTTCTTCGGTGTCTCTCGGAGGATTTCACTTTTACATCAGGACGCTATGGCGCCCAAAGGGTGGTTTTTATCCTGAGCTACTGAGCTACCCCCCGCCACTGCTGGTTTGCTCAAACATATTAATCTGCGGTTCACTCTACGCTCATTGTTTTCCATAGAAAAATTGGAGTAGGGAGTTGGCTGCGTTTTCCAATGGCTTTAAAGAACTTGTTTTTTTCTGTAAGGGGACCGTACTTTTTGAAGGAGAAAAGGTGGAGGTCTTGTTACTTCCTGAACTCTTGGCGTGCAACCCATATGTATATGGATGTGATTTTCGTCCGACTACTAGTGAAGGTAGCAGTGAACTAGGCCCCCTTAGGGCAGTTAGTTCGTTTTGCTAATTGTTTTTCTTGTGTACTCTGTGAGGTGGAATGCTACCTTTGCTACACTGGGTGCTAGGGTTTGGGGGTTGGCCCACCCAAAATTGTAGCCCGGGTTCACCCAAAATTTTTTTAAGTTTTATGTTGGTTTGTTTTAGCCTTTATACCGTTGGTCTAGCGACGCTAGGCCCCATTCGGAAGCTAGTAGTTTGTTTTACAGTGTTTCTTGTTTTACTCTGTAAGGGGGGGAAGCCCTACTTCTAACCTAGCCCCTGCTAGGGTTTATGCTAGCCCAGCTTATTTGGAAAATGTGGGTTCACCATAAGTTAAAATTTTGTGTTGGTTCATGTTAGTTTTATACCCGTAGGGAACTTACTAATCAATAGTGGGTGCCTCGAAAAATAAAATAGTTGCGTGAAGCGTTGTATTGTTCTCAAGATTTGTTAAATACAATTGTTACTGTGGGGTAGTCTGCCCTTTGGTATTAGGGAGTTATGGAAGTAATTATCGCCTAATTTGGGTTGTCCGGGCCTGTTCTAGGAAACCCCCCCTACTTTATTGCTATTTGTATTATTGTGCCCCTGTTTTGGGAAATTTTTGAGTTATGCGAAACCCAGGGGTTTGCTGGGTTGTTATTTACTCTTCCATTAGACGAGCGCCTTAAGCCTCGCCTGGAGGGGCAGTTGCCCTTATTATTTACTTTCTAAAATTTTAAACCTTGATATTTAACTCGTGTTGTATACCACTTTCCCAAAGCGTAGGTCCCCCTTTTGGGGCGTATATTTATTAGATTGGGGGGTACAGTTGACTCCCCGTATGTGGGCATCCCTTTTAAACGCCGTTTAGCTTTTACCTAAAGGGTATACTAGAGTATTTTATTGATTAGCGCCCGCCTTAGGGCATATTGATAAATGTACTTGTGGCTTTAGCCAATATCTAATATAGTTTGGTTTCTAGGGTACCCCCAGACACAGTACTTTGCTACCACGTATTTTTCCCTTTTGTAATCTGTTGAAGAGAACGCCTACGATTCCTTGTAAAGAAAAATAAGGACAACCAAAATCCTATGAACTTTCCCATTGATTTGGTTATGTATTATCTAATTGTTCACCCAAAAAATTGTTGCTTTCATGTTATTTTTTTATTAAACTTGCACCCCTCCCCTTTTGCTCATAAGGTAGGGTGGCAACAAAAGCAACATTTATCTTCATAATAACTAAGCAAAATACTTCATCATAACAAGAAATAATATTTTATAATAACTAAGCAATAATATCTTATAAAAAGGGGTGGTGTACTTATGACGCACGTGAGAAGTTATACCTTTGGCTCTTTTAAAAAATAAAAAATAATTTAAAAAATTTTTAGTATTAATTATGTTAAATAATAATATTTTAATTTATAATCAATAAAAAACTACGGTATTTAACCTCAATTTTTTGGAGCATTTGAAAAAGTCTATAAGCACTTTTTTTTCACTAATTTTACGAATAGTAAATAATATTAAAAAAAATTTTAAAATTTAAATCATACGGGGCCGGATTTACCATAGGGAGCAAAAATTGGCCAGCGCAAGTTTGAAAATGTTCCAAACCCCCTATTCACAAAAAGGGGGCATGCGCAATTTGAGAGCAAAGTTGGCCTTTTTTTTTGCCACCACTCAAGATAGACGCAACTTTTTAAATCTGATTGTCACTTCAAAAAATTTTAAAGTCGGCATATTATTTTTTGGGCTTAAAATAAAATTTTAGTTACATAACTGTACTCCAATTAATAATAAATTAATTAAAAAAACAAAATGTATGTCAAGCAAAAATTTTTGTTTAAATTTTTAGACAGGGGGTAACAAAAACAATTAGTACCTTTTATTTTTGGGATTTTTACTTCAAACAAGCATGGCATTTTTTTGCATATTAAAAAAAAAGTACAAACGTGTAATTTTCGTCTAGACCCAAAAAGAGGTTTGTATTCCTCCAACCCAAAGCACTCGCACTAAATATGGCAGTTAGTATAACTTTAAAATAAGTTTTAAATTTTCTATAAACATTATTGTTTTAAAATGGAACTTAAACTTTAAATAATAATAAAATAAATACAAAACGAATAATTTTTTTTAATTTATATCAATAAATAAACATAGGTATTTAAACCTCAATTAATTGTACACTTGAAAAAGTTATAAGCACAATTTTTTTCACAAATATTTACGAATAGTAAATAATATTAACAAAATTTTCATTTAAATCACTACTGAAAAAATTTAATTAGCAAAAATATAATTCGCACTTTTTTAAAACTAAAACACGTTTGTGAATGTAGAAACTAAAAATGGGGAAAAATATTATATAATAAAAAACAATGATCAGACACGAGCGTCCCAACTGCGCGAAAAACAGAGGTTCATTTTATTTTTTGGAACTTTTTTTTTTCGAGACTTGTGAGCATTTAATTTAAAACCTGTTACTTTTGTGTTACAGTGATGCGCGGCATTTTAAAATTTCACTTCATCATTTTTTTCAAAACGCGCCAAAAAAAAGTATAACTTCAATAACTAAGCGTAATATCTTTATAATAACTAAACAATAATATCTTCATAATAACTAACAATAAAAATTTTTTATAATAACTAAGCAAAAAATATCTTTATAATAATAAGCCCCTAATATCTTTATAATAAACTAACAATAATATCTTTATAATATCTAAAAAATAATATCTTTATAATAACTAAGCAATAATATCTTTATAATAAATAGCCTAAAATCTTTATAAAAAAACAAAACAATAATATCTTCATAATAACTAAGCAAAATATCTTCATAAAAACAAGCGATAATATCTTCTTAATAAAAAAGCGATAATATCTTCTAATAACTAAGCAATAATATCTTTTTAATAACTAAACAATAATATCTTTATAATAACTAGAATAAAATCTTCATAATAACTAATAATAATTCTTTAAAAAACTAAGCAATAATTTTTATTGATATTTAAAAACTACGAATATAGCACAACTGTACATTCTTTATTTTGATCAATTTGTGACGCTAGTGTTTTTAATATAGTTTGTATTTTAAAATTTGGTGTGCATTTTCAATTACAGTTTTGTGCTGTTTTTTTCCAAAACATTTATGGAACAAAATTTTATAAAACTGATTTTCCCAAAGCACAACCTAAGGATTAGTAATTAATATCTATTAAAATTTGTTCCCTTTAAGTTTGGGTACGGCCCGACTGAGCGCGCGACGACTAAAATATAAATTTGAACACTTGGTTTAAAGGGGGGGGCCCACTGGAGCGGCGAGGAGCGAGCGCGCGCTCGACCCGGTACAGTCAGTTTTTCAGGCGCTAGGCAATTTATTTTATGTTGGTTCATTGAGTGCTGGGGAAACTTCTCATTTTGACATATATTTACTTTTTTTTATCAGTGATAGTTTAACACACTTTCTATTAATGGCCCGGTGACCTGGCGGTCTAGGGGTAAAAAGGGTCAATTCTGGCTGGCGGCCGGGGGTTTAATCCTCGGGCCCGGCACAGTTATCTGATTACCAAACCCTTCCTTCACCTCGGCAAGACATCTTTTTGAATGTGGGGAAAAGCCAGCCTCCACCGTGGTTGGGTTTCCACGTTAAACTGTGGGTTTCCTTCATTTCACTCACAATCACCCTCCCAAATTACACATTGGGCGTAATGCATAAAACCCGAAGGGGAAATTAAGTTTGGGGTGCTAATAATAATAATAAAAATAAAAATAATAATAATAAAAATAAAATAAATAATAAAAAAAATAATGGCCTAATTTTAATTGGAAAGACCATAAAAAAATATAAGGGGTATATATGAAAAACCCCGAAAATGTTAAAATACTTCAATATTATAATCAAAGTAGGCCTTTTCAAATAAAAATCACCTTTAAATTTGGGAGAGAGTATAAAAAAACCACAACAATAAATAAGTTTTAAAAATCCCCTTTCATTTCACTGACCCAAAATTTTCGAACCTTTCGAGTGCAACGAAACCATTCTGCCACTGGTGGGGGCAAATCTGTTTTTAAAACACTTCAGTAAAGAACCATACGCTTTTTCCCCAATTTTTTAAATTTGGGATGCACTTCTACTTTTTTTTTTTTTAAAATAACACTTTTTTTCTGAAAGGGAATTTTTCCCAAAGGAGCAGAGATTTTACTAATATTTTTACAAAAACATCTTCTCTAACTAGGGGGAGGGGGGGTAGGGTGCCCTATGGTCTAGGGTAAGGGGGGTCAGACTTCTTTTCTGGCACCCCGGGGTTAAATCCCGGTCCCGGCACAAAAATTTATCTTATTTCCAAACCCTTCCTTCACCTTGACAAGACATCTTTTTGAATGAGGAAAGGGCCAGGCCACCACCGTGGTTCGGATTCCAGTTAAACGGAGGTCCTTCATTTCATTCACAATAACCCTACCATTACACATTGCGTAAGTGCGTAAAACCCCCCGAAAGGGGTAGAAAAGACGCGGTGCTAATAATAACTAACTAGGGTCCGCAAATTTACGCGCTCGCCGCTCGCGCCCCTGGGGGGGGGTTTTTGGCCACCCAGTCGCTTGCGGGGCCCCTGGGCTCGCTCGCGCGCTCGCTCCCCCCGTTGGCAGTCGGGCCCGAACCCTTAACAATAGTGATTGGCTTTTGGGTAAAATTAAAAAGTATTTTATGGAAAATTAAGTCGTCATCAAATAGGGAAAAGGGGGTTTTTTTGAAGCACAAATTCAGTAAAAAAAACTGACAACATTTCGAAATTTTGGGGGAATTAACGCGCTAAAAAAAATTTTTCTGTTATTTTCACAAAACAAATTCAAATCCCTAATATTTACACATAAAAATATTTCAGCAATACATTTTTTGCATATGCTTGTCAAATGTGAAAACATACAGTGACATCAGGAAAAGCTAAAAGTTTATATGAAAAGAAGGGCTATCTGAAGTCAGCTTTGGACTGATTACCGCGGACTGTGAGGACAAGGCTAAACCCAGGGAAAAAGGGGTTTTGTACATTTTATGATACATCACATCTCCCCATCCCTTTTTACACACAAAATTCAACAAAAATTTTGGTGCATTTCTTCTAAATACCTTACTTATGAACGTGTTTTAAACGGGTGTTTCTTTTTTAAAAAAACTATGGTGACAAAAAATTTTGAGACTAGGAAAATTTTTGTGGCAAAAATTTTTGCTCGATGAAAGGAAATACTTTTAGAAAAATACTTATAGTATAATAATGGTGGGAAATAATTTTTAAAATTGCACACTAAAAACATAAAGGGTTTTCGCTAACCATATTTTTTCTTCATCAGCTATAATAAAATACTGTTATTATTTTAAACAACAAATAAATAAAAATATTTTTTTATGAGTTGTTTAAAAAACTTTGAAAAAATATCAACTTTTTAATTTCTAAAAAAAAAAAATTTTATCTAATCAATATATTTTAACCCAAATAAAATTCCCAAATTGATAGTTTTTTGATTTTAAAAACAATGTAGTATAATATTAAAACTCATATATTTTTCCGAGGTTTTTTGCCTTTTTCCCTTTAATTTCTTGTGGGCTCCAGTTGGATATCACAAAAACGGGCACAGGGGGTTTCATGGGGAGAAACTAGGGCAGGCTTGAAGTTAATGCTGGGGCATTTCAAAAATTTGGGGTTAACAATTTAAATTTTAGTGTTTTTACGGAAACTATTGTGGTACAAATTATGGAGATAGGAAATTCTAGTGACACAAATTCACACTAAATAAAGGGGAAAAGGTTTCAGAAATTTTTGCCTTATGGGGTGTTTCCCCGCACCACCCACTGTTTTTTTTGGGGTTTTCACGAAAACTTGGCGGACAAATTATGAGGATTTGGGTATTCTTGTTTCACAAATTCAACACTAAATAATTTGGGATAAGGTTTCCCGAATTTTTTTCCGTTAGTGGGGCTGCCAAAATTCACGGACCTGAAAGGGCGAAGGGCCTCGGGGGTTCTCTCGGGTAAAGCTAAGAAACCCTAAAAGCTGTCACATAATTCTACTATATCACACTATTTTTAAAATATAAATAAAAAAACACTAAATCAATAAGCCACCAAAAAATTTGAAACCCGCACAAAGCACGGGCTAATTTTTTTGGGTGGTAAATAAAAGGGAAATTTTTCATTTTTAAACCTTTGAAATTTGCTGTAGTTTACAAAGATTGACCCATTAAAATAAACTTAGGCGTAAATTTTATTTTTTATTTATTATAAAATTATTATTTCTATATATCTATGAAATTTTGGATGAAATAATAAGCTGATTCTACACACAAAAATTTTGAACATCAGTTTATTTGCACATAAATTTTTCAGAGGAAATAAACAAAAAAATTTTATATCAAAAAGAACTTATATTTTTTGAAACAAATTTAAAAATTTTTTAATTAATAATTGTTAATTTTAAAAACGAATTATTATTTATACAAGTTTAAGAGTAAATAATGTCAAATATTTATTGAATTTATTTGTTTTAATTACATCAGAACAGGTCAACGATTTCTTCTTCTGGCTGGCATTTTTTAAACATAACTATCATTTTAAATGTTTTAATGTGATAAAACCATAAGTGCACACCGCACACGGGGAAAGTTATTTTAGTTTTCTACCACTTTTCCCTTGGGCATTTAACACACCAATTTTTTTGCTCTTTTGGGGATTTTTGGGGGGAGACACAAGTAGACGTTCCGGGTAAAGGCTATCGATTTAAAAATTTTCTAGATATCTTGTCACTTTTTTCCCTTTTTATTTTGGATGTGGCCAAATTTAATTCGATTTTTACCTCTTTCAAAAATGTTCTGTAAGCAGATTTTTTGTTTACAATTGTGCCCAAATTTTAAATTTTTGCTTTATCCTTTTTCTAAATTCATAAATTTAAAAACATAAATTTTAAAAACCCAGCGTCGTCAACTACTTTTTCCTTTGAAGCGGATAGTTCGACAGTTACAAAACTCCATATTTTAAAAATAAGATATTAAAAATGTAAATTATCTTAGTTTTAAAAACCCCTTTTCATTTGCTTCGTCAATTGTGCCCAAAATTTTTTTGGCATGCGGGAAAATCAGCAATACCACCATTCCCTTCGTTGGGACCTAGCAATATGTTAGTCCATGGGTAGGTGTTCAAAGGGTTTGATCCTCGAAATAGCTATGCATTGCTCAAATACGTATGGATACTGTATGTACGGGGCGAAGCATGTTGGGGGTCAACGCTAAACAGCTGCAAAGGGGAAACGTGCTTGCAATGTCTTCCCCGTTATTGTGGTGGGTTTTTCATGTGGAACAACAATACTTTGAAGTAAACCCCAAAAAAACGAAGTGGTGTAAGGGGCCGGGGAAACCCTTGGGGGGCCATTCTACTTGGGCCCCTACGCCCCAAAGCATTGGTTGGGGTGGGCATTTTGGGGGTTTTATTAAGTAGGGAACCACACTTGTACCCCATAGTGTTCAGGGGTCACACTAAAAACCACATCTTCTACCACACAACAATTGGGACGTTCCTTTAGTAAATCCAGTTATCCCTTCGTTTTAAGCACTGACGGTAACTTTGGAATAAAAAAGAACTGATAGCAGAAAAGAGCCCACAGTCGTACCTAACATTGGGCCCGCCCATACGTTTTTTTGGGTGAATAGATTTTAATTTACGCACGAAAAGCGAGTGCGGGGCCGGGGGTTTGCACTTGTCTAAAAGGTATTGTTTTCGGGTTTTACATATTTTTCCCCCTCACGTGAACAAGCTTCATCATCCACAAATGTACTCAATGAAGTTTGAAAACATAAAAAGCTGGTTTTAGCCAAATGGTAAATCTGCCCCGTTTAGGCAGAAACACCAGGGGCAGAGCAGGGCTTCGTTTCCTGATGATAGGGTCATCACCAACACATGACATGTGCATCGTTTTTTATCTATGTACTGGAGCTGCACAATGGCTTGCGGGGGGAAGACAGTTTAGAAAGACATCTTCAACACCTTTCTGTCCGTTTTGTTTCACGGCCCTCCTTCCCTTTAAATCGTGGGTCTGGGCCCAGAAAGGGCCTGTTTTTTCGACAACGCCAAGGTCCGGCTTGGGGGTGTCAGATGTTCCCTTTGAACTTACTATTTTTCCCGGGATTTTTTACATACCCGTATTCATTGCTTTCTTAAACAAAACTAACCCCATTTAAAGTACCCCGCTTAATTGCTGGGAGTATGAAATTTTTAGAGTGTTTCACATCACCCTTTTTTTAAATTTTTTTGTTTGTTTTTTTTCAAATGGATGTTTAATAACAGATTTTTGCAAAGAGTATTTTCGACTTATATTTTCTTACCTAATCATGTGTGACTGCCGTATCCGGGAACTACTACTCCCCCGAAAATTGAAACTAGTACATTGGATTCAACAGTTTTAAATAAAATCCTTCCCAAAAATTAAACTAATAGCCCTTCACCCAACCAAGGATATTTGGGAAAAAAGGTATTTTACTACTTCCCAAGTACAGAAAAACCTAAAACCAAACCCCAACTTTTAAATTTAAAATTTTTCTATCTTTTCTTCAAAACCCAGCAGAACTACTAACTATTTTTAACCAATTCAAAGCATAGAAAAGGTATAAAATTTTCCCCCTATTAAATTTTTATAAAATTTCATATCTGGTCTAAGTTTTCCACCAGCCCCAAACCAAAAAACAAGGGAAAAAATCTGTTTAAAATCAAACCTTTTTGGGCAATCCAATAACAAAAGGACAACCTTTCCCATATGGGTTTACGCCCAAAAAATTAATAATAATAAAATTTTTTTGTGCGAGACATTTCCTTTTGCAAAATTTTTTTGGAAATTACAACGAAAACACCTCAAGAAAAACATAAGGGCTTGACCCGTCAAAGGTATTGGTAGCAAAAATTCTAAAGCTTTGAGTAGGGAAACTAAAAAAGTTTCCAAGGGGAAAATTTAAGGGGGGAATTTTTGGACCTGTACCGCCAATTGCCTTTTCCCCAAAAGTTGGGAAAAAGACCGTGCCGACTCTTTGGGAAAAACATGTTTAAAGAAACAATAAAAAATGCTAAAATAT